>VDFB02374944.1:0-45226 GCA_007258455.2 Sequoia sempervirens
GCTTTGCATATTATATTGAATCCCAAGAGGAAGAAGAAACTACCCAGCAAGCTTCCAGTAGGATGCCCCCAGCAAGATCCTATCAAAGGCTAGTAAATGCTTGGAGAAAAGAGGCATGTAGAGGTAATTTAAATGTTGGAGTGAAAGTTTAAGATCCCTTTTTTTCAAAAAGATTATTTGAATCGAAACAAATTGTCAATAAGTAGCTTGATTGGCAAAGATGTTTAATTTTAACTTTCAAGGATGAAGGTTCATATCCTCTAAGTGTTAATAGTATGTTTGGTAATTGAAGTTAGTTTTAATTCAATTTTTTTTCTTTCACAATTTATTTTTGTAAAATTGGAGATATAAGATTTATATTGTAATGGTGTATTATGCAAAACCAAAATTTGAAACATATGATTTTTATTTTGTTATGTGGTTCTATTTGGTTTGATAATGAGATGTTAAAATATTACATCTTAGTATAGTAATGTAAAACAATTAAAATTTGCTTCCATGTTTTAACCTAACATCATTTTGCTTCCATCAATGTGCATCATTAATCTTGCATCACATATTCATTAATTAATTAGATTATCTTTCTTCTAAAAGATAAATAAATCAGATTTATTTAATTAATTAGACTCCTACCTCAATTAATTAAATTATATGTTAGCATGCCTCTATTACTAATGAATTATACAAATTCTTGTTTAATTAATTAAGCTAATGCACATTCCTCCCTTTGTTTAAAAAGAAAATCATGTCCACATCACCACAAAAACCAAAAATCAACCCTTTTTAGTGTTTTTTCCAAGGTATATTAGTGTCTCATACTCTTATGTGATGTATTGTGATAGTTCATTCTTGGCATTTTATTTGTGTCATTGTTATTCCATAATGCTACTAAAAATTATTTAGATTGGAGAGCTTATGACACTCTTTTCATAGGATTATTTATGAAAATTATTTGCATATCTTTTCTTATTTTTATTCATTTGGTGTGAGAGGTTGGCTAGCTTGATAGATCCTTATGAGGAACGAGGCTTATTTCTATTAACTCTTGTTTGAGTTGAAGATTTGTTGTAGTTCAAGATACAATCATGAAAAAGACATCTAGATTGGTGGTGGATAAATTCAATGTTAACTTTGAGCTTTGGAAGCTCAAGATGGAGAATATACTTGTAGATAGAGGTCTACGGATTGTGATAGTGGACCAAAAACTATTTAGATTGAATGATGAGGACTAGAAAGTGCTTGATTGGAAGGGAAGGAGTCTCATTAAGCTATGTCTTGTATATTTGGTGCTCTTAATTGTTTTGACATAGACCACCACCAAGAAGATTTTCTAGGGTAAGCTTGGGAATTTGTATCAAAGAAAGCCCTTATTGAATAAGTATTTTTAATGGAAGAGTTGTATTCATTGAATATGGGTGATGATGATTCAGTGATAGGGAATTTGAATGTATTCAACACTTTGGTGAGCTAGTTGGCATTTATGGTTATAAAGATGGACAAGGAGGAATAGTGCATTACTCTCTTGAGTTCTTTGCTTGATAGTCGAGACAATCCCTTGATGGTGACTATTATTGTTGCTTCAAAATTGAAGATTGATGAGGTGTAGGGTTTGTTTCTTGTTAAAGAAATCAAAAGGAAGACTTTAGATTTCATCAAGGAGGCCTTGAGAGTGGGAGGTTGTCCCAAGGACAAAGGGAAGAACAAGAAGTATAGTTGCTTGAAATTATGGGAATGTATATGTATCCTTATAGATCCAAAGATGGATATTCAAACTATAATAAGTTGAGGTAGTTCAAAATGGATACAAGAAGGCTAAGGATTCAAAATATGATATGGACTCAAGGGCCTTCAGTAGTGATGATGCAATAATTTTCTTACAACTCTTACTATGCATTTATATGAGGGTGCATGACTCTTTGACTTGAAAGCCTCTTACCATATGAGTCCCAATAGGGAGTGGTTCTCAACTTATGAGAGCATTATGGTACTAGTGTGTATTTGAGAGATAATTCTTCTTGCAAGATAATGAGGTGAGGTAGAGTTATTCTCCTTTTTTTCCATAGGCAACATTGTGTATGGTGCCTTGTTTGGAAAACTTACACTAGGTATCAAATCCAACAATGAATTATCTCTCGTACATGCGATGAACCATTAGGTAACTCCATTATTATTTCTAAATGCTTTTCAAAATTTATTGATTTTTCTATTGGCATCTATTCTTTCTTCTATGTTTTCACAACTGTTGTAGATTTGAGAATAAAAGAACAAAATTCTCCTCCTTTCTTCAAATCTTTCAAAAAATTCTTTCTTAATATGAAAAAAACTTAGGAACTATTATCAGCTTCATCTTCCTCCCCCTCCTTCATTGGATTCAAAATGAACTCTTTTCCATCCTTCTTTATTTTAAATGTATTAGGTCCCTTCCATCATGTAAAACTTGCCTATCAAACTATCAGGGTCTACCCAAAAGAATATGGCAAGCATCCATGCAAATTATATCACATAAATTTTTATCTTTATAATTTCCAATTTGAATTTTCACAAGACTTCATTCACTCACCAACAATTGGTGCTCTTTTTACAGCCAAAAAACCTATAAGGTTTGGGATGTTTTATCCTTTTCAATTTCAACTTCACCATTTCTCGAGATGCAATATTGTTTGTGCTACCATTGTCCACTATCACTTTGCAACATTTATCACTTGACTTGTGATGGGCTTAGAAATTGTCCTCATTTTCCTATTTTAAGTTTGATATTTCTCATGACATTTCTAAACATTTCCAAGAAATTATTCATACTTTCATATTTATCTTAAGTATTGAAACATTGACAATGGTATATGGGATATTGTTGAATGATTGTGTGCATTAATGGATGTTTATAAAATATGAGTGTTTTTTTGTTAGTTATGTTAGTTTATGATGTGGAGATATTGTTGAGAGAAACTAACTTATGTGCAATGAAGGATTAGTCACCCCTAGCAAAGGTTGTCTGTCAACCCACAACCAAGGGAGTGTATGTCTACAACAGCCCAAAGTTGAAGGAAGAAGTAACTAAGTACTATGGGAGTGGTTTAGTCATAACTTATTCTCTTTAGCATTGATTCCATCACCAACAATGAAGGTATCGATGAAGATAAGAAGAAATTTATGACAACAGTAGATCGTGGTTCATAATTATGGATCATGCTTTGTTCTGCATATTTTCATTTATAACCATTGCCTTTATAATGAAGAGTTATAATAGGACTATGATACTCGTACACCTTTGCATGATGTGCTTCTTATTTATGTTTTAATTAGGATAGGAATAAGTCCTCTCCCTATGTTTGTGGATGAGTTGACATATGTTGTTAAGTTATTTAGAGTCCATCTTAATTAGACTATTCAGGTCATGCATATATGGTAGATCTTGTACAAGTCAAAGATCTAGTAGAACTTAATATCAATACTCTTGTTATCAACTTCAAGTTATAATTCCATAATACAATAAAGAATATATACTCAGTTAAATAGATGGATTCTTGAGTTGAGATTTGATTAGATTATGTGAGATTGCAATCACCCAAGCAAGGTCCACTTGAGGTAGTTGTAGTGCTATTTATAGTTTAGATTTTTTGTTAATGACTTGTTAAAATAGATTGTCAATAGTTGTGTTCATTAATTTGATTTAAATTGTTATTAGTAATCATTTAATTAGAAACAATTATTTTGCATAATTGCATCAATAAATAAATACAACATAGTTGAAAAATGTTTGGTTGTTGTCCCAACAAGATTACTGACCTATACCAATTGTTAATAATCAAGGTTTATAATATAGGCTTTACTTTCAATCAAGTTTTCTATGCACAACCTCTATGACAACTCATAAATCCTTAACTGCACATACAATGTGGGTACCATCCAAGAAGAATACAATTTCCTAGTTTGACATAATTAAATGTAACACACTTTAGTTAGTAAGTTATTCGATAAAGGATTTGTTGGTCCATTGAGTTGAATGCATGCCCCTTTTACATCAATTTTTTAAACATAAATGGTGTTATACAACTTGCACTTGCTTCGAAACAAGTTCCCCCTCTAATTTGGTTCAGGTTTCTCCTTCTTTGGATTCAACAAAATCCTTCTCAACAACAAGGATTCTCCATCCTCAGGACCTTATCCATACTTCTATGAAGCCACACTTTCATTTTATCCATGTGTAGTATTTATTCTCTATTCATTTCCTTTCACACTACCTACTGTATTTGAGGACTTTAAAATTCCCTATGCCTATTTTCTCCACATTGAAAACAAGTGCCACTAAATCCTCTTCCTCTTCCAAAATTTCCATCTTCGAAAATTATCTTTTCTTCCTCTATTTTCTTGGAGGTTAGTTTACAAGGTATCAATTTCTTCTTGTTTATTCTAGTAATTTCTACCACTACTGGATTATACTGTTTCATGTGAATTTCTTCCTTGTCTTTTATTTTTTTGTCTAGTCATTTTCTCTTTTGCCTTCAAAGCATATTGGTATGTCTCTTCTATGCTCAATATTATCATCATACTCATTTTGTCCTGGATGAAATAATTCAAACCATTGATATAAACTTTTTTTTTGCATCATCATCAACATGTCAACTCGTATATTCAACTTATAAAATTCTTTGGTGTAATCTTGTACACTTTTCTCCCTCTGCTTCAATTTTTCAATTTATCAAACAAACTAACTTGGTATTTTATTGAAGGAATTTTTATTTCAACTTTGTCATCATTCTCTCCTAGAATTTTATTTTCCCTTTTCCTTTCCCTATCTTTTAGTTTGCATGTGAACCTGTCAAAACGACGCAAGTCCTTTCAACATTGTACCAAAAAAAATTACCCTTTTGATATCTTCCATTGATTTAAAATCAAAGTACTTATCCATTTTTGATAGTCAATCAATCAATTCTTCAAGTTTTAAACTTTCATTATAAATGGGTGGATAAAAACAAGGTTTACTACTTTCACTAAGACTCATAGTTATCCTTGTCTAAGTTGATTACAAAAGGATGAACAAAAAACCCCATGTACTCAAATGAAAAAATCAAAGGCTAATAACCTTAGTACTAATAAAGCAAATCAAATGATGTCATCCTATGCAAACAGATCCTTTCCAGGTGCCAAGAGTCCAAGTAATTAAGCATAATGTGAAAACACAAAATACTAAATAAAATGTTCCTAGGGTATATTCTAGAAAAGTAGATGGATAGATCTGAAGAGCTCTAAAATTCCTTTCTGATGTTGCTTGAATCACAAAAATTAGAGATATAGGAAAAATGTTGAGATCAAAAGTGCAAAATGAAGATTTGAATTTTCCTGAGAATAACAAGAACCAATAGAAAAACTTGATAATGAGACTTGCACCACTAGAAAGTACTTGGAACTATCTTTCTAACGATTTCTTGTTTTCTCGATTTCAACACCGTATTCCCAAAATATGCCAAAAATTAAAAAAATAGCTCTCCTTTAGGACAAATGGAGGCTAGGAGACTTGTCTATACGATCGTTGATGTCAGTTGATGGAATGATGTCATTAGCAAATGGTGTCAGAAAAATATGCTCTAGACTAATGAAATATTCCCTCTGTCAAGAAAAAATTAGTCTAAATCGTAGATTTTTGGGGCTAGGAATGCTAGGTCTCTTTTGCTCAATTATGGTCTTTCATCTAATGAAAAGAGATAGATCCCACACCCAAAATCTAGGTGGTTCACTCAAATTAAGATATGTATGATGAAGTTAAGACTAGATGCAATGATCTAAATGCAACTAGATGATGCAATTGATTGATTAAGTATGCAAAACTATTGAAATGCAACTTGTTTGAAAACACATTATGTAATGCAAAATCACCTAGAAATGAATGCAAAACTAAACAGAACTTGATGAAACTAAAAGTGTGCACCTGGAGTCTTGATGAAGGCTCGAAAGTACATTTTAAATGTTGCTGATGCTATTTTTCAGGCCTGGTGGGACTCATTCACCATTTTGGGCGAATTAGTCCCAATTCTACAAAACTGAGCCGAAACCCATTTCAGACAAAAGAGTATCTAAAAATGCATAAAACTCAAAATTGAACTGGAAGTGGGACTCATTCACCACTCATGGAGAATGAGTCCACTTTTGAATTTCTAAATGTTCAAAAGTGGAATCTAAAGCTCTTAGTCTGCACTTTGATTCTCTACAGGCATTTGCTTCTAAAACTCTGATTTATAGGTCTAAAAGTGAGATTTTGTTGATATTTTGACTTGTTGAATGAAGAAAAGACTTGAGAAATCTTGCAACTTGATCATCAATGATTTCCAAGCTTCCAAGAGTCCTAAATCTGCAAACACACAAGAAGAGAAGAAAAAATGTTGAATGTTAGGGCATGGGGGTTTGCCTTGGTCAAACCCCTTTTAGGTAATTAAACCAAAATAATGAAAGAATGAAATGAAACATGCAATAATGGAGTTGATTACCATGCCATAATGTTTTATCTTGAAAGAATACAACAAAACATGAAGAATTTTCCCTTAAATGTCTGAAAATTGGTATCTCAATGCCTTGAAATGATAAAACCCTAGCTTGCTTGACTTGAGATGGAAGATTGGTGAATGAATGATAGGAGATAAGAGATAAGAGATGTGAATTAGGGTTAAAAGACTTATATTTATAGGAATTTCACCTATTTTACTTGTTAATACCTCATCATAGACTGACATGAAGAAACAATAAACTTAAATTTCACTTTTTTTCTGCTCAAAGATCAAAATTGAGCCAAATGGGACTCATTTGCCATCCATGGTGAATGGGTTCCACTTGGATGGGGCTGATTCACCATGCATGGTGAATGGGTCCCATAGGGGCCATTTTGACAACTAAGGTGCCAGGTGATAAGGAAATAAGGTTTATATTTCAACCCTGTCAGTTATTTGATCAATTTAAGCCTTGGGATGCACAATATGGGTTAATAAGGGCCTATTAATGATGATGCAAAGGTCAAATAGGGCTCGGTACATAGATTTCAATGTGAAAGTGTGATTATATACACTTTACAACACTAAAATGAGCTCCACATAGCCTAGGAAAGCACAAGAACTAATGTGAATGTGTGAGACACATTACAACACTAGTTTATCATTAAGTTTAATTCAAAAACCTTCTAGATTGATGTGAAGATGCAATTAAATAAATTTTATAATGTTGAATTAAGGTGTAAATAGGTTAATTAAGTCTAGAAAAGTGTGAAAGTATCTTACAACACTTTACAACACCTTTACAAGACATCAATAAAAGCATGTTATTCAATTTGTAAGGGTCCAAGACCTAGTGTGGATGCATAAAATTCCTCATGACACCTAAATCAAGGCCTCATTAAGTCCAATTTATCATAAATTATTCACATGTCAAGCAAGAGGTCCCTTTTTTTATGATTCATTTAGCCCCGACTCTAGTGAGAGGATGAACTTGCTTCAAACTCACACTAAAGTAGGCATTCAAGAGAGATTCGAGTGTATAGATGCAAATGAAAAAGAATTACAAAGATCAAAGGAGGTGGCCAAGCCCCCAGGATTGAAGATCCTAAGTGAAGCCATTAGAATAAAAAATCATGCAATGACAAGAAAGAAGATGAAAATGAGAAGGTGGATCAAGCTTCAATCATTTGTCTAGCTAGATGTGGATTAGATCTAGGCTTGTTTGTTCAAGGAGATGCATACTCACTCTAGGGCAACGAAACTCTTGGTTGTCTGTCGGGTGAGAAATCCCAAAAGGTGAGAAACATATGCTAGTTGGTATGCACTCACAAACACATAGGTGGCTATGGGGAAAGTCGTGCCTTGGAATGGGTTTCCTATTCAACCATACCAAAGTTATACTTCTTGATAAATTTAATAAGGCACCACAAAGAAAAATGATCTTCGAGCTCTATGGGGTAAGCAAAACTTTGTATGCTTGACACTCATAGACATTGTTAATGCAAGGTAGTGTAAGGAATGTTCAAAGGTATTTTTCTTAGTTCGTGCAAGGTATCATTTTAGGGGAAATTGTGCTTAATGTCTCCAAGAGAGGATAATTCAAAAGAAGTATCACACTTTTGGAGGGAATCGAGCCCAATGACTCCACCAAGAAAAGGACGCATCGCAAGAAGAAAGAAATCACACAATGAAATGCGAGTGGTGATGTATGCCCCCACTTTAAAGTGTTTGCAAACACCAATACTGTGAGCAATTGCTTTAAAGTAGAAGAAGAGGACATGAGAGTTTACTTGGAAAGCCCTATCCCAAGTCATATGTTTCTGATAAGCTACATCATGAAAAATGGAAGTATGTCATATGCAAGCCAACTTAAGGCATGCCATCCATAGCCCAAGCTTGCTCTTATGTTTTCATGAAAGGTTAACGACTAGCTAAAGGAGGAAACCACAAGTGACATACAAGGACATGACTACTAAACCCCTTTCCCCCACTTAGTGTAGGACAAAGGTGAGCTGAAATGATTGATGAAATGTATGCTATAGTGACAATCAATATCAATTAGAGGAATTAGGTACCCCCACAGAGGGAAGCATACCAAAATCCTTAAGATTTTGGATTATATGACTCAAAGCCTTATATTCATTGGTGTAATGACCATGAACTCTATGATATGCACAAAATGAAGTCTTGTGATAACATTTCTTTTGAGTTATGGGAGGGAGGGTGATCCAGTGATCTTGGAGGAGTCTCGACAAGATACCCGCTTGATCAAGAGGAGAAAGTGGTCTTGTGATTTGTTTCAAAGATACATCTTGCTTAGTATTGGATGTCATACTAACACAAGTTTCTCTAGATTGTGAGATTTTATTCTCTCCATTATAGGAGGGTATAAAATCTAACAAATTCAAATCATGAGCACTTTGTGAGAAGACATTGACATTAAGCAAAGGTGTAGTTGTTTGTGTCATATTTTGTAAAGAATGATTTGTAAGACCTCTAGTTGTTAAAGATGATTTTAGTAGTGTGTTGTGTGAGATTGTCGATGTTGAGTGAAGGTTTGGACAAAGGACAATAACTAAGACCATGAGTTGTTTGTTGTGTGTTAGGGTCAATAGGGTTGTGAATACCTTGTTCATTAGCATCACATCCTTTTCCACTATATCCAAGTTGTTTCATGAGCTCATACCCTTTTCCATAAATATTTTTCATGGATTTGGAATCGGGTGGTTGTTCGTTATTGTGTTTGTCAAAGGTTGTTGTGTAGGTTGTGGCGTTTTCTAAAGCGGTTGAGGTGAATACTTTCGAAAGGTTATCTGAATTTTGTGTTGACATGATGGTTGGTTGTTCTTATTTCTCATATTTCTTTTGTTTGATTGTGTATTCACCCATAAATGATGGTGTGAATTCTAAGGATCCCCAATCGTCACCAAATAATTTAGACACCGATTCCTCATTTTTTTGTTCAATTTCAAGAGGATCTATATTGGATGTTGGAATTAATGTTTTCAGAGGACTTGTAGCTCCTTTTTCAAGGTGCAAGCAACTTTTAGGCTCGAGTCTATTTCAACTTGATAAATTTATTGTTATAGACATATTTCATTATACGATGAAGGGTTGAAGGCACTGCATTCATCTCATGAATCCATGGTCTGCCTAAAAGAAGATTGTACGAAAGATCATAAGGCATGACATGAATAGGAGTTTGCAAAGTAGCCACCCCAATGGTAATAGACAAAGTAATTACACTGAGCAGTTGCTTTGTTGTATTATCAAATCCTTGAATAGATATGGAATCAGGTTTTATTTGTGACTTGTCAACATGCAATCTATCAAGGAGATTCACACTACACACATTAAGGGAAGAACCGTTATCAATAAGGGTTCACTTTATCCCTATCTGATTGTATCGAGCAATGACCATGAAAGCTTCGTTTTGTTTTCACAACTCTAAAGGAGGGAGCTCGTGTTGATGGAAAGTAATTTCTAGATTAGTGCTATGGATTAAGGCTACCACATCATTTAGAGTTGTACCACGAGGAACTGCAATTTGTTGTAAGGCTGTTTGAAGAATAGTGTGGTAATTTGGTGAGTTTGGAAGTAAATCCCAAAGGGAAATCTTTGCAGGAGTATTCTTTAATTGTTCAACAAGATCATACTCCTTTGTGTGTGGGAGGTAACGAGGAGCACTAGGCAGATTGGGTAAAGGTAAGGAGAGTGGGATTGGTTGCGGCGGTTGCGGATTATTTCGAGTGTTATATGTATGAGCAATGATATTATAACTATGCTATTGCAATACATTATTCTGAGGTGGGTAGAGGATAAGTTCAGGTTTATTTTGAGTTTATTGTTTGTGTGAAGGTGGGTGGAGATTAGACTCGTGTTTAGGTGAAGGTTTATGTGAAGAGGGATAAAGGATGAGTTGAGGTTGAATAATGTTAACATCCCGTAACAAGGGAGAGTCTTCATTGTCTTTGAAGGGCATGTTATCTTTGCCTTGGGGTATAATATCCTCCCTAGAAGGAGAGTTCTTAGGAGAAAAACAAACCACATGTTTGTGACAATTAAGGTTTGGTTCATCCAAAATAACTTCATTGCAACTAAGGGATCGTTATTAATGGTTAAATGTGTTTGATAATTGATAGTGGGGAGGTTAGGGGAAGATTCTATTTGATTGTTGGTTTTTTATAAGGTGTCATTCTCTTGTTCCATATTATCTACCCTACTAGGAGAGCTTGTAATGTGTTCATCCAAGTTTGAGGTTTGTAAAGTAGCTTCATCACAAGTGGAAGAGGCATCAAGAGAAGGACCATTATGATTTTCAAATAGATTTTCCCAAATGGGAGGAGCATTAGGGAAGGGAGGGTCAAGGGTTTCATGATTCTTAATAGGGATGTCTTCTAACACCAACCTATCCTCTTTAAATCAATGAGGGATATTAGGAGATAGACAAGTTTGATTGTATGGACCATGGAGACTTGGTAAGGTGATGTTTAGGAATGTGTACCTATGATCTCATGTTATTGTTGTCTAACATTGTCCAAAGGGGAATAAGGAAATGGAAAATCAAGACCTCCAATGCTTGTAACTTCCTTCACCAAGATACCTCCATCACTAATAGGAGAGGTATCGGGAGAAGAACAAGTATGTGTGTTATGATTTTCTACATTACCATTCACACCAATGGGCAATGTAAGATTAAGGATTGTACCAATGTTTTGATCATGTTTCTTAAAGTCCTCATTGTGGTAATCAAAAGTGAACTCATAAGAGGGAATGTTGTACTTATACAATCCACTATTAATGAAATCAAAGCCACATCTTTTGATAGAAAACATGCTATGATGAAAAAGGAAATAAAGTACAATGTAATGACTTAAAAGGAAATGCAATTTTCAGTTTTTAAGTAAGCTAATTTTTTGTTTACACCATGCAACAATCTGAAAATGAAATGTTGTGAATGCCAAAGTGAAATTAAACAATGCATGCAATGACCTAATTGAAGCTAGATTTAACAAAATGCATGTTTCAGAAATGAAGCCAATGGATACAGCTATGAAATGGCACCAAACAAAAGCCTAAAAATAGGGTTTTCAGCTCTGTAAAAGGTAGTTTCAAGGGTTAAAAGGGATTGATTCACCCAGGGTGGCGAATGAGTCCCAGTATGGACTTTTTTTAGAAATTTCAAAAAAAAAATAGTGATTTTGATGTTTTATGAGTGCTATGATGCAAACCTAAGTGAAAAATGCAAAATTTTAGAAAATTTAAATAAGTTAGATGCCAACAATGCAACCTAAATGCACCTTTTATGAATGCAAAATCTGAAACCTAGCATGCAAAGTAACTAATGCACATCCTAATGAAAAGTCAATGTAATGCTAGATCTATGATGGACTCCAAAATTAGACAACAAAGTATTCTAAAAAGTGGGTTCACCAAAATGAACTGTAGATTTTTGGGGCTAGGAATGCTAGGTCTCTTTTGCTCAATTAGGGTCTTTCACCTAATGAAAAGAAATAGATCCCACACTCAAAATCTAGGTGGTTCACTCAAATTAAGATATGTATGATGAAGTTAAGGCTAGATGCAATGATCTAAATGCAACTAGATGATGAAATTGATTGATTAAGTATGCAAAACTATTGAAATGCAACTTGTTTGAAAACACACATTGTGTAATGTAAAATCACCTAGAAATGAATGCAAAACTAAACAAAACCTGATGAAACTAAAAGTGTGCACCTAGAGTCTTGATGAAGGCTTGAAAGTACATTTGAAATGTTGTTGATGCTATTTTTCAGGCCTAGTGAGACTCATTCGCCATTTTGGGCGAATCAATCCCAATTCTGCAAAACTGTGCTGAAACCCGTTTCAGACAAAAGGGTATCTAAAAATGCATAAAACTCAAAATTGACCTAGAATTTCTACAAAACTGAGTGAATGAGTCCACTTTTGAATTTATGAATGATCAAAAGTGGAATCTGAAGCTCTCGGTTTGCACTTTGATTCTCTATAAGTGTCCACTTCTGAAACTCTGATTTATGAGTCTAAAAGTGAGATTTTGTTGATATTTTAACTCGTTGAATGAAGAAAATACTTGAGAAGCCTTGCAACTTGATCTTCAATGATTTCCAAGCTTCCAAGAGTCCTAAATCTACAAACACATAAGAAGAGAAGAAGAAATGTTGAATGTTAGGGCATGGGGGTTTTCCTTGGTCAAACCCCTTTTAGGTAATTAAACCAAAATGATGAAAGAATGGAATGAAACATGCAATAATGGAGTTGATTACCTTTACATGATTTTTGATCTTGAAATTATGCAACAAAACATAAAGTATTTTCCCTTGAATGTCTGAAATTGGTATCTCAATACCTTGAAATGATAAAACCCTAGCTTGCTTGACTTGAGATGGAAGATTGGTGAATGAATGATAGGAGATAAAAGATAAGAGATGTGAATTAGGGTCAAAAGACTTATATTTATAGGAATTTCACCTATTTTACCCATTAATACCTCATCACAAGATGACATGGAGAAATAATAAACTTAAAATTCACTTTTTTCCTGCTCAAAGGTCAAAATTGAGCCAAATGGGACTCATTCACCATCCATGTTGAATGGGTCCCATAGGGTCCATTTTGACAACTAAGGTGCCATGAGATAAGAAAATAAGGTTTATATTGCAACCTTGTCAGTTATTTGATCAATTTAAGCCTCAGGATGCACAGTATGGGTTAATAGGGGCCTATTAATGATGATGCAAAGGTCAAATAGGGATTGGGACATAGAATCCAATGTGAAAGTGTGATTAAATAAACTTTACAACACTAAAATGAGGTCCACATAGCCTAGGAAAGCACAAGAGCCAATGTGAATGTGTGAGACACATTACAACACTAGTTTATCATTAAGTTTAATTCAAAAACCTTATAGATTTATGTGAAGATGAAATTAAATACATTTTATAATGTTGAATTAGGGTATGTGCAAGATCATCATGGAAAAAATAGGCCCTTAAGTGGCGATAAAATTCAAAAAAATCAAAGTTAGACAACTTGACTTAAAAATTTGAATAAGTTATCTATATTATTTCAAAAATATGTAACAATAGAATCTATAGCAAATTGAATTTAGTTTCTAAACTACTAGGTTTATTTTTTAAAAAATCTATCTGGTGAAAATTTGAAATTTCAATGCAGTAGCACTTAAATTTTAGGGAAAAAATAAGAAGTAGGTGTTTGTTTGACCACCCTAACCATAGTAAAATGATAATATTTTTTTATAAGATTTTACATATAAGTAGAGGACTCATGTCCCTATGTGATGCATGTTTTTTTGTAATTTTTTTTTAATTAAATAATTAATTATGAATTTTTTATCACAACTTTTAAAAAATATAAAAACTCATACATCTAACCACCTTAACTTGGTCAAAACTTCATGAAATTCTTTTTTTTAAAATTCTATAGTATGTGAAGCTTAGAATGTGACACATGTTTTGGATTCAAAAAATGTGATACCGTTTGAAAGCTATAGATGTTTTTCAATCAACCTATCAATCGAGACTTTATTCATAATTCAAGTAGAAAATGAATAATAATTATTTATTAAATTCAAAGTAAAGCATAATTTATATTAGTGCAAATATGAGAATCTCCTTTAAAAACCCTTTTCATTTCATCAATTTTGGGTAAAAGTCAGCCACATACCCTACACATACCCATCATATCACTACTTTTTGGCCCATCATGATCCTGTACATACCCATAAAGGGGGGGAATAGGTTAATTAAGTCTAGAAAAGCGTTAAAGTATCTTACAACACTTTACAACACCTTTACAAGACATCAATAAAAGCATGTTATTCAATTTGCAAGGGTCCAAGACCTAGTGTGGATGCATAAAATTCCTCACAAAACTTGAATCAAGGCCTCATTAAGTCCAATTTATCATAAATTATTCCCATATCAAGCAAGAGGTACCTTTTTTCTATGGTGCATAGTCACTTGAAAATGAAGATAAATTGGAATATTTGTTAAGATGCTCAACATATTCTTTGAAGTTGCCTTTGCTGAAAAACTTGGACCACTCAAAATATGTCGATGGAATCTTTTAATATTTTGTACTTGGGTGTTGTCAATTCTGTTGGGGCAGTTGCCTGATTTTTAGTAGTCGTCAAATTTTATAGTGGTTTGTCGATGCTTAAAAAAACCGTCGGTGATGAAACAAAAGATGTTGTCATTTTGGAAAGGTCGATGATAACAGAGCATGCCTTGTATGGCAAGCCATGCAGGTCGTCGACAGGGTACTGTACCCTAAATTTTTTAAAAGCCTCTTTTCATTTTTAATTTTGAAATTCATTTTTTCTAATTTTTCTTTTTAATTTAGAAATAAATCTTTGCAATTTTTTGATTTTTTGGAAAAAAATAAATAAACCAGAGAAATTGTTTTCAAACCTTCATACATGTCAATTTTCTACATAGAAACCATTGAGGTAACAAGGTTGATCCATACAAATTTCCGTACAAAGGTCCTTGTTGATATTTTTCTTTTTCTTTTTTCAATTGCACCAAAATCGACGAAACAACAGATGATCCTTAGGTTTTCAGTTGTTCTTGATGCAATGGTGATGCCTATTTCACCCTAGGATGAGCTAATTTTTATCTCAAGGTTGTATCTCTCAATATTTGAACAAGAAGCTACATATATGGAGCTCTGATACCATGTTGAAGTTGATTATTGAACTCCACAACACCTAGAAATCACTTGCAAGCAATTAGCCTATCATAAAAGAACGATCAAAGCAACTGATTTGCTATGCAACCAAGAGAGAAAATATTGATCCAAAAAGCATTGATATGTGCAATGTATTAACCTAAATGGTACTTAATTACAATGAATGTGCATGCTTATAAAAGAAAATAAAAGCAAGCCCTAGATGAGGATTGCATTAGATTGTGACAAGTGTCTTAATCTAATGCAATGAGACAACTAGACCTATAATTAGCCCAATATAATAATAAAAAAACACTCCTAAGTTTAGCTTAAGTAAATAAAGTAATAAGGGACTTAATTAATTAATGATTAATTAATTATCAAGTGACTATCCTAATTACTCCAACACTCCCCAACAAGAAAAAACTTGTCCAATTTTTTAGTAATTCTAGTGAAACCTAGTCTTCAATTAGTCCAAGTGAACACCCCATTCTTTGGATCAATTTCCCGTAGATGGCACAAATTTATGAGTTGTTGGAAATATTTTGATTGACACTAATTTTGCTCGATCCACCTCTTTTTTCTTTATCACTCTTTGTAGCAGTCAAATCTCCTCCTAGAATAATTTTCTCCACATCCAAGTTTTCTAGAACTCCCCCTACATGAGACCATACCTCACACTTATGAACACTACTGATTGTACCATAGATGTTAAATAAGAATATATTATAACTAAGGGAGTTGGAACTAACTTTAACCAATTTCCAATTTAGAGTATCCAAGATCTCCTCAACTTTAACCTTATATGGATTTCATAGCATGCCCAAACCACCACCAACACCAATTGCTTCCACAAACACACCATTCCATTTCCTCCATTTTGAAAGTGTTACCTGAATCCCCGCTTGATCTAATTTTGTCTCTTGAAGAAATACCACTTTTTCCTTAGCTTGGTCAATCTATTTCTTGACCAAATGCCACTTGTTAGGGTCATTCAGTCACCTGAAATTCCAGGTTAAGAGCCTCATGGCAACTAGGGAAGGGATACACCCTTCACTGATCTTAGCTTCATTTGCTCCTTGGAATTTCCTATTATCTCTAGCATAACTCTATTTGATTTTCTTCCCTTCCCCCTTTTTTCACCCAACTTAACTCCATTCCCTAATGCCATACTCTTACTTAATGATCTATTTTCCAAAATATCCACTGCACCACCTTCTTCATTTGAATCTTCCCCTTTCACCAAAAACTCTTACGAGCCCTCCCAATTTTCTTTTGGAGGCATATTTTCCTTATTTGTTTTTTCCCTACTACAATATAACCTTCTCCCCTTCTCCTCTAACTATACAAGGGATTCCTTCAAAGGGGCCTCCCACATTGTTGGCATTAGAGTTTTAACCATTGGCCCAGGTGTAACCACACTAACCATTTCTTGAGGGTTACCTATCTTTAACCATTTGTTGGAATGTTGATTGCTCTTAAGCCTGAACTCAACCCTTATCGAAAAGGAAATAACTTAAATTGATGCAAGATTTTTTGTATGCCCTGGATGCTCCTGCATCACTACTTGTGAGAGTAATCTTATTGCAAATGATTGCAATTTAGGGGTTTCACCTTCATGGTTCCACCACCACTCTATAGGGTCTTTCTTTGCTTGCATATCATATAAAGCCTCTACCGAAGAAAAATCACCAAGCCCACGTGAAAACTTATTCCATTGACTCCTCATAATTGAATTTTTCTCACCTTGGCCATATATATATTTTATTGTAGCCCATAATCCCTTCATTACCTCTTTATCCTCATATGAAGCCCTCTTATTGGTCACTTGTATATTATTCCATTTAGGATTTAAGGCATAGGAAACACAATGAAGGGGTGTGTTAAGTTTGTTCCATCTTCCATGTAACTTTTCTTCTACCAAAGGATATAGAGAAAGATATTTTGCATCAGTTATTTTCTTGATTCTTTCACACATGGTATTTATCGCTTCATAAATTTCTCCCAAACATGGCTTGTTTGAATCTGCAAATTTTATCACCTCACATATGGACTTAATAAAGTCCACATAAAATTTAACATCATCCCAAAAATGGTCATCAAGGACCATACCTCTCACCTTAACTACATCATCTAATGTAGATTGCATCCAAGTTGCCCATGCATCACTACCTATTGTGGAACACAAAGCTCCTTTCACTTTGGCTAGTTTGAGAAGTTCCACCTTGAAATTTTTTCAATAAATGGCTTGTGTGGGGTTGTGGTTACATATGAACATATATATATTTTTTTCCTTTTCTATGAGAGCTGAAATCCACTAAAACTTTCCAATATCTTTGAGTGCATTATTCAGTGCATGCATACAACATGGTGTCCAAAATATATGCTAGTACATTTTTTGCACCAACGTGTCTGTTAGATTACAAACAGGGGAAAAATTTGTAACAATTTGGACTAAATGTGATGCCCCCACCTCCTCAATGGCATCACATAGCTAGTTAAAAGAAATTCTACATTTTTTTCTTGCCCTAAAAAATCTATTGCCTTCAAAAAATAAGGCCCTTTGCTGCATGTTACCATGATATTAAGTAGTGAACAATTTCTAGTATTTGTCTACCCATCCATCACAATACTACATCCTTCTATAGCTCACACTCTTTTTGTTGGTGCAGTTTGTTTCTCTAATAAAAATATTTCTTTATCAATTAGAGTAGTGTGAAGCTTTTCATACATAGGTGGTTTATACCCAACTTGTGTATTAGTGATAGCTTGGACCATCTCTCCATAGAAAGGTGAACGACCAACATTAAACGATATCACATTTGCATAAAAGAAGCATGCAATCACTGCACATCAACCACTTCTTGGCCTTGCACATGAAACAATATACCAATAGGGTTTGAGCTACTAATGTGTGGTCTCTTATGAGAACTTCCTACTAGTACATCTCTAGAAGACACATCCATTTCTTCCTCTCTATTTTGATTTTGAATTGCAGAAATTTCCCCTGTTGTTGAAGTATGAGAGCTCAAATTAAAAACTTTCTCATTAGCCCTTTCTTGATCCCTCACAGCCTTATATCATTCCACCTCATTTGGACAAGGCTCAACACCTTTTTCAGGTATGTGAAGGAAATGATCCCTCACCCTCGTGTAAGTACCTTTCCATGACATTTCACATAACTTACATTTGATCGTGGTTGTTCCACCTAAACCCTTCAGATATGGAACGTGATTACAATACTTCCACAATGGGTAAAAGCCTTGATTTTCCCCACATGAAATTCTTGATTCAATGATTCAAATTCTACACAAAAAAAAACCAAAAAGACATTAGCCAAAACAACTACAAAAAGAAAGAAACAAAGACTATATTAATGTCCACGAATTACCAAAAAATTAAAAATAGAACCATGAGACTCAATAGTACAAACAATAACAAAAAATATAGAATCGAAGTTTGGTAGTTCTTTGTGATAGGCAAGTAGAATGTTTTACTTGAAAAGATGAAAGGATGATAATTTTTTGTATGTTGCAAATAGAGAGAATTAGAGACCATCTTGCATACATAAAGGAAGATGGTATGTGAGAAGCTAAAAGTAACTTTCCCATAAACCAATGAAGCCTTATAAATATAAAATGGGTGCCCTCCCACAATCAAAATTAGAATAATAAATATTAAATATGCAATCCAAAAATGAACATTAGTAAAAGTCTAAAAGAGTAAAGACAATGAAATTTTGAATGCACGCTACTTATTTAAAGGTCAGCTCTTTTAGACTACACAAATTATTAATGTATGTAGATTATATATGATTTGAAATGATTCTTTTGCATCTCTTTGACATGGACGATTGATAGACCTTTTTTATCAAGAAACCCAAACCGTACTTGTCACTTTTTGACAATATTCTTGGTGTTATACTATTTATTTGAAAGATCAAACCATTGTTCACTCATTTACTGTTATAAGCCTAATGTCCCTTAATAGTTTTTATGTGAGACAAACTATTTACTTATAGAGCTAGCTATCCCTTACACATCATAAATTCTCAATGCTTCATAGGTCTTAGCAAATTTTGAGATTGTGTTACTAAGTTTGCATACAATGACCTACTTAGATTCTACATCTGAATATCCAAGAGTCCTAGATACTTATTTAGGGGTCATATATTAGGTCACAAATTTACACACCTTGTGACACACAAATATATAACACACCTAGGAGACGAGAGAAATATTCCCAATACCATGAAATGAAAAGGAGTTCACATCAGGTTCACCAATAATGTAGAGTAAGGGGATTCGTCACCCCCAAGGCTCCAAGTCATGGGCGAGTCCCAAGGAATGAACTACCCTAAACTACCTTAGGTTGTTTGATAGGTGTTTCATAAATCAGGTGAGCCAACCACAAAGGTTTTGGACTATAGATCAAACAACTCATTGTTTGATGATGGTAGCACGTGAACCAAACTCCAGTACATTGTCTTGGCATCTTGTATGAACAAAGGTCTAATAAACAACTAGAAAAAATAGATGGCCTACTTACGACCTAACTGATAAAGATTTTATAGTTTGATAGATAAAATATAAAAAGAAAAAAGTAAAAAAAGAATATTGAAAAGGTATTCTAGTGTGAAAATGATAAAGAAAGAGTAGGAAAAGATACCATTCCACTCGCGAAACCCAATATTTCAACTCTAAACTCTAAATGGACGAACCAACACCTACACACAGAGAAATGGGAAAAATGTTGGGTTGTGCTTTGAGGTCTACCTCAATTATATCCCCATTTTGGTGTTTCCACCTCCACAGATAGTCAGATAAAATGATATAGACAAAATAGATAAAGATAGAATGGAAAATACACTATTGAATAGAGTGCAAAGACAACCTGAATGCTACTCTATAAGACACAATAATGCAAATAAAATGAAAAGAGAAATATCACCTTCCCTTCTACTAGCACTCAAGGCCAAGAGGAGATGACAAGAGACTACGCCTTTCCAAGAGGATAGAACTTCGTAGACCTTGCAAAAACAATATAGTGTTGCAACAAGTGTTGTAGGATCCAAGAAGAGAGCTTGTAGTAGCAAGAAGAAGAAATAATGATCAAGAAGAGAGAAAGAATGAGGTTGAGAGTGAAAATCTACATGAAGGAATGAAAGAATGAAGTTTGAATGCTCAAAATGGAGGTAAATAACCATTTTTCATTGGTCAAGGGTCGACAAGAGGCGTTAGCTTCACAACCAACCAAAAATGTAATGCCTCTGTAGATTCCAAGGGTAGGAATCCTATCAAGATGGTAGTGTGGCATGTAGATGTCTATGCAACGTGTGCGCATTCCCAACAAAAATTCCTTTGGACTAATGCAAGAAGACAAAGCTATGTGGAAGGGATAAGTCAACGACGACAAGTTTTGCATCACCAAACTTATAATTTCTAAGGTAAGGGTAAAAAATGGGGAATTTTCCTAGGGTGCAAATTTATGTCATTATAGGTAGATGTAATTTGATTTATCACTGTCAAAATGGAAACAAAGGACTGAAGGATCTAATGAGAAAATCAAACAGTGATTGAGTGAATAAATTTTTATAATGAATTAGACCTACTAAATCCAATAGTGTTGATAGGCCTTACCCTCTAGACCACCTATAGACATTTCTTTCTAAGGCTTTGATGAAGCAATAACTTGATTTGGTGAACAATCAAAACATGACACAAATGGGGTACCCAAAACACAACTCAAATTCATGATATGTTTCTCTTTAAGAAGAATGATCCCACTGTTTCTTTCAAGGAATTTGTGGGTCCACTTGCATGTAGGTTTCAAGATCCTGCATGCCAATCTCATTAGCAAAGTGATTTTTTTTGCAAACAATGGAATTACTTCTCATTTTTCTCATAATCCCCTTATCTCCTAGTGTTGTGACAAACAAATTCAATAATGCACTCTTTGGGTCATCTTAAGGGAGGATTTATGTAATCATACAAGTTGTCCAACCTATCCTTCATGCCTCTCATTCCATTTTCTTTCCTGAGACAAGTAACAATGTTTATAGCTAAACATGAAGACTCAAAGATTCAATCATTTCTTCATAGACCAAATAGAATACTTCAAACATGTACATAGTCCATATTTTTTTTGTAAAATCCTACATATCCTAAGGATTCATTTGAATCTACTAAATGATCCTCAAGTCTTATAAAAAAATCTGCAAGCTCCACAGGCTCTTAAATTCCTCCACAAACCTTATAGGTTTATTGCATGACTTTTTATAGACTTCATGATGATACATAAACCTTGAAAGTGATACAATTTATAGAAATGTTTGACAGGGATAGAAACATTGAATAACTTAAATATGTAGGTATGATTGATAGATTGAAAGCATGTATGAACTTTGTGGACTAGACTCCTTTAAATGACCTCACCAACATTCCAAATCTATAGAAAAAAAATATTACTATATAGCCCTAAAGATCATCAAAGTTATGCTTTACCATGTTCAACACCTAATCACCTTCATGGAACTTGAAACTAACAAAAGCATGTTCCCATGTTTATGCATATCCATTGTGAAGGTGATGATACACTTACACATTAGCTATAAAAACCCTAAAACTTGACTATTAAAATAATGTTCATTAGATATTTTTCACTATTTGATCCATGGTAAGATAGTGAAGGACCAACCATTGATTATGGATGGAGTTTACCAAAGAACAATCCTTGAAGTATTAATAAAAGGAAATTGTTTGAGTATCTTCTTGTAGTGGAGGTTGTAACACCCCTCCATTTTGGCTCTTTTGTTCGGCAGTGTTCTCCTTTGTATGTTGTTTATGTTTATGCTTTGACTTTGGAACTTGGTTACTTTTGACCGTCATCTGTTAAGCGATGTAAACATTATATTTTGATGTGATGTTATTTTATTTTGATGTTATCTTTATGGCATGTTTTGGATTAACTTAGAAGATAATTGATTTAACAATGTTTTATGCTGTTGATCATATCATTGATGTTAGAATCGTCAGTTAGTAATTATGTATTGGTGAAGGGGATAGATTGTATCACTCGCTTGCGAGTGCCCTACGATTCTGAGATTTCCTCTTCACGGTGTGTTTGATCATATTATATATATGCATGTTCGATGTACTCTTCGTTGCAGGTTGATAGGTACATGACATCGACTCCACTTGGTTCACAGGTTTGAGCATGTCCATTGACCAACGGAAATTGATTGGGAGATAGTAGCTAGGTTTTTCGTGCCAAGTCATCACCCTAGTCATAGCATGTCGTCGAGTTGTTGCCGGGTTGGTTGTTTTAATTTGGTCCATTTCACCTTGAGTATTTATTTAATTTCATATTATAGGGGTTATTAAATGGCTTGCGTAGTTAAAATGATATCTAAATATATTTAGTTGCAATGTTGAAACGTTATTTATTTTATTGATTGATTTGATTTAATTAATAAAATTAGATTGAGTTTATTGGGTAATTAGATTAATGGTGATATATTAAATAAGTAGTTGTTTTGACATTATTGTATATTTTGATTTAATTAAAATAAAGGTAAAAACCTTGTTTGGATAGTTAGAGTAAATTAAAATAAATAAATGAAAATGTGTTTTAATTTCACTTTTTGAAATTATAGATTAAAGTAAATTCTTTGCAAAATTGGAATGCTTTTGTTTAAAAGGAAATTTTCAAAAATGCATAAAATTTCAATTTGAAAGTAAAATTATTTTAAATTTTAAAAAAGGAAAATATCCCCAAAGTTGCAATAAATTTTGGTGGATGGGATATTTTGGGGATATTGACCAAATTTGGGGAAGAAAATAGGGAGGGTTTTTGCATTCTTGGAATTTGGCTGTGGATTTTGGAAGGGGAGATCAAGATTTGGAATCTGGAAAAGCTTGGAGTTGGAATTTGTAACTCATCTTCTTCTCAAGATCTTCATTCAAGCTTCAATCATAGGTTTTCTTTATTTATTTGTGTATGAAAATTGTATTTTCAATTTAAATCTTGGTTGCAAATTCTTTGTTGAAATCTTGATTAGATCTTAAGAATAAATTAGATTGCTGTTGAGAAATCAAAACTGCAATTGAAATCTTCTATTTAACAATGGAAATTTGAAAGGAAACAATGAAAAAGTTTAAACCCAGAAATTTTCATCATAATTTTGTGTTTAAAATTCTTTTTCTCAGTTTTCTCCTCAAGAAAATTTGCCCAATTTGGGCAGTGGGATGATATATTTATATATATCCACTTATATATTGCATATAAATTCATATGTTGGTTGGAAGTGTTTATTGAAATTTTTTCTTTTCAAAAGAAAATCCTCCTATTAAGATTTTCGTTCTAAACAGGAAAACGAAATTTTTCATTGGAATGATTATAAAGAAAAAATTATTTTTGTTTTTATTGTGGAGTTCGGAGAGGTGTTGCCCCCACAGCCACCCATAGGGCGTTGCAGAGCGCGTTACCTTCCTGTCTCCACACAAGGTTGCACCCTGCTTTGGAAGGGTGCGTGCCCTTCCCTGGCCCCAATACTTTGGCTTTTGGTTCTTTTTTTTTAATTTTAAAATTTTAAAATTTATTTAATTTAATTTATATTATTTTATATTATATTTTATATAACATATATAATACTTAATATTATATATTATATAAAATATAATATATTTAATATATTAATTTAAATAATTTTCTTTTATTATCTAACATATATTTTATTATATATGTTAATTCTAGGTTTTAAATTATTATTTATATATATATATATTTAAATTATAGTCATATATATATTGAATATATATATATGTAATTATATACACATTAAGTATATATAATTATATATTTATGTTGATATATATATCTTTTTTTAAATATGTTATTAAAAGATTTTTGTATTATCATAGTTGGAAAATATAAGTGTTCTATTTATGAATTTGATTTTGTCAATTATGAATAATCAAAAGATCTTGGAATTTAAGATGATATTTTAGAGGCATATATTTAAATGATGTTTAAATATCTTAATAGGAATTATAAAATGATTTATTTTAAAAGTTGATTTTTATAATCAAATGACTTTATTTAAAATTGCATTTTGAATATTATGTATAATGGAGGAAAATAGAATTAAATGGTTAGCATTTTAAATACCTAAATGTTGCTAAGGTGGTTTGATTTACTTAGAGCATGTGCAAATAATGCTATTTATTTAATTAACTTCATGCACTATGCCATTGCTTGACTTGGGTTTAGGAAACCCGAACATTAGTTCATTAGGTTGTCAGAAATGTTTCTTTTAATGAGGTTTTGTTCCTTCTCGATGTTGTACAAATTAAGTGGATGTCTTGAAGTCTACCAGATAGGGTTTCGTTTAATTGTATGGGTTGTCGTTATGATAGTCAACCTTTGGATTGTCTTGGGATTTGTGCCTCCTTGGGATTAGGAGAGGGTTATGTGGTTTGTGCCTCCTTTGGAAGGAGTGGGTTTTGTATTTTGGTTTCCTCCAGTGTTTGGAGAGGGTTTTGACTTTGTTGCCTCCAGTGTTTGGAGAGGGTTTTGACCTTTGTTGCCTCCAGTGTTTGGAGTGAGTTTTCTTTGTTTGTTACCTCATTGGATTGGAGAGGTCGTCTTATCTTGTTACCATTGTGGTTTTTACCATGTGTGTTGTCGATAAGAGAGTGGCTCTTTGTGGGGGTCCAACACCCAAAGGGGTGCCAGGGTAACTCACTTAGGGTTTTAAGTAAGTGATAACATAAAAAGAATTAATGAAAACTCTCAAACTAATTAAGATAATTAATGCCTCTCTCATAACTCATTCGCTTTTAAGGTTTGAGATGAGACGAGAAGCGCAGTTGGTATGAGGGTCCGGTGGCTGGTGGAGTTGAGCCTGGATAGCCCAAGATGTGGGTTCAGTTGCCTTAGACAGTTGAGCTAGGGTAACTCAGCAAATGTCATGTGACACTCTCTCTATGTCAACCAGAAGTCAGTATTGTTGTATTGCATAAAAGATCATTGTCCACTGGAAGCATTGTAACCTATGTGTTAGGTGTTTTGGTATTTGTATTTGTTTCAGTTCAGCTATGCCTTAGCCTATGTCTAGAGGTAGATGGTCTTATGATGGATTCCTAGTTACTATCTCCTAGCATGGGGGGTGAGCCTTTGGGTATCACACAGTTGGGTGGAACATGCACCTTAATCCGTTGGTTCGTCTTCTTGTTCATGTGGGCAAGATTTCCAGTTGGAGAGCTTGTGGGATCCAGTTTCATTTCCTGCTTTAGTCTTTCAGTTGATCTTGTATTTTATTACCCCTCATTTGTTGTCGAGGTGGAATTTTTAATATGTAATTATACTTATTGGATTTACCTCATTTAGGGAATGAGTGTTGTAATCTTGTTGTAAATTATATTATTGAAACCAAGTGGTATCTCTTATTATTTGTTGTAGATTATCTTGTATGGAATGTATGCGCTCTTAATTGTTAGGTAATTAAATGTTATGGGTTTATTTCATGTTTCTTGTTTGGGTTTATGTAACTCAATCTCGTAACCTTAGGGGTTGTTGGAAATTGGTTAGTGATCTTGCATTTTATTTGTTCTTTCAAAAAAAAAAATTAGTTTGTTTGTGTAGTTAATTGCAACTTCCCCTAGGGTTGTGCGACGAGGCGTTACTCATCGTAATTTTTCAAGTGGAGGTTTAATAGTTGGTGTCCCTGGAACCCTTGCAACATTGAATCAAGTTTAATCTCATTTGAGTAACTCTTGGGGTCTAGTTAGGCTGTGACCTAAAAAGGTTAAAAATTATATCAAATCTTGGTTTAAATGGATCACCTATTAAATTGCTAATTTTAAAACTAAAAAAAGTTGGTTTAATATTTGATAGTTAGTTAGAGGTATTACATCTTGGTGTCAAAATATGCATCAAAATATGAAGGTCTAATGAGTTGTTAAGATTCAAATATATGAATTTCTAGTGTATTTTTTAGTTGTTTTCTTACATCAGTAAATATTATTTGAACATTAGATTTTATTTGATGAAACTAGATCAATTTTTGATCAATATAAATATTTGAGTTATTTGTGTTGAATGTATACATATCTTACAACTTGCTCCATTTCTCTTGCTCATGATGTTACAGTCAAGATTCCAAGATCCATAGTAGTGCAAAATGAAATTTGAATTTATTTTTTCCTTCTTTAAGTATGATTGTCATTAGCATTATGTGCATAAAATTATTATATATTTTCTTCAAAATTTAACGTATACACATTTATAAGTCTCATTTTTCCTCTAATAAAGAGCTTGTGTGGTTGCAATAGAAAATATTTAAATTATTGAATTTACTAACCTATTTTCATTAATTTAGTTTTCCTCCTATTTAAGAGTGGGTGTTGTAGGGTGGAGGCTTTAGTTTGATAATATTATTATATGAAATAGATCGATAATTTAAATATTAAGTGATTTATTTTATTAATTGGTTTTTTTGAGGTATATTTAATTTTTGTATCAAAATCTTATGAACCATATTTTTAATGGTAGAAGATGACAATTTTTTATTGATTGGAATATGTATGGCCTAATTTTATGGAAACTGAATCAATTCACATGTATTTCAAGGACATGAATTGTTCTTGATTTTAAACTATTTGAATTTTTAATATTAACTATTTTTTATCTTATTAAAAATCTTAACATTAAAATCTAATAAAAATAATTATAATAAATTTTATACATGTGATATTTTGTGTATTGATTTTTAACTTTTAAATGCATCTTATATATATAAACAAGAGTTTATAAATTAATAAAGGTAATTACTAAAAATCTAATTTTCATCTCAATGTGCTATATTTTCTCCCAAATCGTCTAATAATTTATTCAAAAATTAAACTTTAAACATTTAAATAGTATAACTATATATTTTTTTTCTCAAATATAATTTTATTGACTTTAAATATGATGTATTTTTTTTAAAATTTAATTTAATATTAAAAATTTAATTGAATTTAAGATGTTTTATAGGTTGCATAGTTTGAAATAACATGAATAAGTTATATCTATATAATGAAATTAAATATGAGAATTGGATTGATGGTTTTCTGTAATTACAAGTAACATATAATTTTTATTGTCATATTCTATCTTACAGTGTGATATCTTAGGATAAATTACAAGCAATCTCTACTTGTTACATCAATTTTCCAGCCCCCAAACAATTTGATCCACACCAATTATCAAATGGTACAATTTTTGGCATCATGGAAATAACATTTTGAAAACTTGTAGAGATGACCTTGAATTAGTGTCAATCATACTATTCAATTCTAACAATTGTTTCATGGGAGTTAAGTGTCATGAAGATCACTTTACAAATTCCATGTTAGGTTTCAATTTTCCTTTCATCCTTGTTGTACATTGGTCTTTGGTGATGTTTTAGGAGGCTTCATAACCTTTGCAAGGTTTGGCAGTCTCTATGTTACCTACCTTGTACTCTGTATAGGGTGTTTTTTGTGATTTGACTATTCTAATAGTCATTTGATGACTATTTACGGTGCATCCTTCTTGTATCTTCATGATTCCTCAACCTTATGGTTTCCACAGGGGTGACTACCCTAGCTGGTTGGAAAGGATCCTCTATATTTGTGCATACTATGTCATATCTCCACAAGCCTTTCCTTTTATCATACAAGTTTTCCAATTTATACTTCATGTATTTCTTGCAATTTTATTTCCCAAGACTAGAAGCATTGTTTATATCTAAACATGCAAACTCAAAGATTCAATCAGTTCTTCATAGACCAAATAGAACCCTTCAAACATGTGCATAGTCCATCAATTTTTTGTAACTCTTACATACCCTAAGGATTCTTTTGACTCTACTAAATGATCTTCAAGTCTTATAAAAAAAATTGCAAACGCTACATGCTCTTTAAACCCTTCACAAACCTTATAGATTTATTGCATGACTTTTTGCAGACTTCATGATGACACATAAACCTTGAAAGTGACACAACCCATATCAATGTTTGATAGTGATAGAAACATTGCATAACTTATATATGTAGGTATGATTGAAAGGTTGAAATCTTGTATGAAATTGTGAATTAGACTCCTTTAAATGACCTCACTGATCATTCCAAATCTATAGAAAAACATATTACTACATAGCCCTAAAGATCATCACAAGTATGATTCACCATGTTCACAATGTAATCACCATCATGGAACCTAAAACTAACTCAAATGTATATTCCAATGTTTATGCATATCCATTGTGAAGGTGATGATACAATTGCATGTCAACTACAAAAACTCTAAAACTTGGCTATAATAGTACTCATTATAGTATTTTTCACTATTTGATCCATGGTAATATAGTGAAGGACCAACCATTGATTATGGATGTAGTTTACCATAGTACAATCCTTGTAGAATTAATAAAATGAAATCATTTATCCATGTACCTTCATGTAGTGGAGGCTCGATGAGCCTAGGGTAATTTTTCAAGTGGAGATTTAATAGTTGGTGTCCCTCGAACCCTTGTAGCATTGAGTCAAGTTTAATCTCAATTGAGTAACTATTGGGGTCCAGTTAGGTTATGAACTAAAGAAAATTATAAATTATATAATACAAATCTTGGTTTAAATTAAATTGATAATTTTAAAATTAAAAAATTTGGTTTAATATTTGATAGTCAATTAGAGGTATTACATCTTGGTGTCAAAATATGCATCAAAATCGGAAGGTCTAATGGGTTGTTAGATTTAAAGATATGAATTTCTAATGTATTTTTAAGTCATTTTGTTACATTGGTAAATATTATTTGACAAAACTAAATCAATTCTTGATCAATATAAATATTCGAGTTATTTGTGTTGAGTGTATACATATCTTATAGCTTGCTCCATTTCTCTTGCTCAAGATGTTACAATCAAGATTATAGGATCCACAATAGTGCAAAATGAAATTTGAATTTATTTTTTTCTTCTTTAAGTATGATTGTTATTAGCAAGTATGTGTGTAAAAGAGTTATATATTGTCTTTTTTCTTCAAAAATTATTGTATACATGTTTGTAAGTCTCAATTTTTCTCTAATAAAGAGCTCGTGTGGTTACAATAAAAAATATTTAAATTATTGAATTTACTAACCTGTTTTCTTTAATTTAGTTTTCCCCCTATTTAAGAGTGGGTGTTGTAGGGCAGAGGCTTTAGTTTGAGAATATAATTATATGAAATAGATTGATAATTTAAATATAAAGTGATTTATTTTGTTAATTAGTTTTTTGAGGTATATTTAGTTTTTGTATCAAAATCTTATGAACCATATTTTCAATGGTACAAAATGACATTTTTTTATTGATTGGAATATGTATGTCCTAATTTTATGAAAACTAATCAATTCAGATATTTCAAGGACATGAATTGTTCTTGATTTTAAACTATTTGACTTTTTAATATTAACTATTTTTTATCCCATTAAAATTCTTAACAATAAAATCTAATAAAATTAATTATAATAAATTTTATACACATGATATTTTGTGTATTGATAAAGTAATTGCTAAAAATGAATTTTCATTTCAATGCGCTATATTTTCTTCCAAATCGTCTAATAATTTATTCAAAAATTTAACTAGATATTTAAATAGTATAACTATATTTAATTTTTTATCAAATATAATTTTATTGACTTTAAATATGATGTAATTTTTTCAAAATTTAATTTAATATTAAAAATTTAATTAAATTTAAGATGTTTTATAGGTCACATAATTTGAAATAACATGAATAAATTATATCTATTAAGGTTGAGAATTGGATTGATGGATTTTTTTAATTGATCATTAATCAAGATAGTCGTTGAAAGTATAAAACTACTAGAAAGAAATTTCAAATTTCCGTTGAGACTTCAGAGCAGAAAAAATGAGGGAAAAAAATTCAAATGTCTGTTGAGAGAAAAAATCTAATGAGAAAGAAAATTCAAATGTTTGTTGAGAGAAAAAACGTAACGGCAAAGAGCATTTCAAATTATTCTATAAATAAACAATTCTATTTCATTCAATTACAGATCATTTGTGATTGTCTGACAGCGTTTTGTTCTTTTTCTCATTGTTATTTTTTCTGAGTGCTTTGATTTTTTTTAGGATTTAGAATTTTTTTAAAGGGTTGTTCATAGTGTGCACACTGGTCTGGTCTGTCTAGTTTGGTATTTCTTCATTTGTTCTTTTCTTTTTTCTTTTTCTTTTTCATTTTTGGTCTTAGATTAAGAGGCAGAGCAAAGGAAAGAGGCAGAGAAAGGAAGCTACAATTGAGCTAGGGCAATATTTTTTTTCAGGTAATTTTTTCTTTACAAACTTTTAATTTGATTTGTTTTCATTTCTAACAGACTGACTCATGTTTATTTCTATGTTTTTAGAGAAAAATGTGGAAGGTAAATTTAGGTTTAGTTGTGGTTTTCTTTTTTTCTTTTTAATCCTTTTGGGTTGAGCAAAGGATTGATGAAATGAGACTAGTGCAGGCATGAGATGCAGGACCAAGTGAGTTCATATAACCGATGCAGAGAAGAAGAGATGGGAATTTCCTTATGGCCTGCTTCCTAGATCACAAGTACCTGCTCTAGATGGAAGCCAAATTTCCAAAACAACCAACCCAGTGTTTGAATTCTCTTAGTTTGAGTTGATCTTCTCTTACATAGCTAATCCATTTGGATTTTCTATCAAGCGCAAATCCAATGGAGAGGGCTTGTTCAACTTATCGTTATTGGGGGTTTGCTGGACTTCAATTTCTTTGCTGGGATTCTGGTATGTCTGTGCATGCCCTACTCTATAGTTTTTTAATGGGTTTCAAATATTTTACAGAACCTGCAAATGATCTACAATCATAATCTAAACTATCAAGTAATTGAGCTTTGTTGGTTATGTATTATACCCAATAGTGAAGTTCGTTTACCACTGGAATGTAGTCATTTGGTTTTGGGTTAAATATTTAGTGCATTCATTATTTTGGGAGCTCTCGTAGGTTTTCATATAGGGATAAAATTCTCCTTGGCTTCAGGTTTGCACAAGTTATTGCCTTATTGGCATCCCTCCTATTGTTTTGTGCTCTCTTCATCAAATGTTCCTTATCAAAGGTCCCCACCTTTGTTCTTGGGTCTTCATGGATAATTCTTGATCCATTACAACCCTTCATCTAAGATCCATCGAAGCTAGTTTTGCTAACTTCCTTTCACTATATTTGATGAACCTCTTCTCGCATTCACTGGTTTATGGTCACCTTCTACCATTACTCTTGCACATAATTCCTGCCAATTTTTTCCTCTTCCTTCTATGTACCTCTAGCATAGACAACATTCTTTTACTTCTCCATCTTTAATAACTATAGGAGTATCCGGTTCCTATCCTACGAAATGCCACCTTTTAAATTTTTTATACAAGGATACAATGAGAGCTCTCTGACCACTCACCACTATAGACAACATTCTTTTAGTTCTCCATCTTTAATAACCACTAAATTTCTAATTCCAGCCCATTGTAAAATAACAAAAACAAAGAGCTTCTTTCATTTGAGAAAACTAGTAACATATATTTTTTTATGTAACTAGAGCAAACAAAGCTACCACTGACTATAATACTCTTGTATTGGATATATGTAGTTAGCTCTCTAACAATCCTTAACAAAACCTTTTGGGCTAATGGATAAGGGTCTTTTCATTTTCTAGAGGCTCGATTCAATAGCCTTCTAGACAGGGTAGTAGACATTACATAAACTAGGAAAATGTGATGAACTCTATTTACCATCTTAAAGACACATATGTCTCATGTTTATGCAGCTCATGCAGAAGAACAAAAATTTTCCAACCACCTTGTAATATCCAACTTGTTTTACTTTGTTTAACCTGCACAGGCCACATGTTAGGCTTCTTGTGATGTACAAGCATTATTTGGGTATTTTCCCTTGGTAGCCAAAGCTTGGAAAATATTCTAGGAATCACCTGTAACATATCAAACCAACAAGCATTATTTTGGATCAAGTTACATCAATGACATAATCCTTTTTCTATTTTCTATATGAAGAGTAAAACTTACGAGTCTACAAGTTTTAGCATAAACTACACGGGCTCTTTTAACATCACTAAAAATTGTGGGTCCATTTATACCACAGGGCTGACAACTCTAGAGATCTTTGTTTGCATAGGAGATAATATATGTGAGATACACAATGGTGCAAAAGGATGCATGTATAGATTTGAGTTTGGAGCATATTCATGGTTACCTAAAATGCTATCAGTATCTAAACAAGGTGTGACTTCAGTAGTTGCATTAAAACTTCTTGGATGTTCCCTAAATTGAGAAGCTTGATTCCTAGAAATGTTATTTTATGGTTTGTAAGGCACACATACCCATTCTTTAGAAGAACATGTTGCTGTCATACTGAAATCTTCTTTATGTGTAGTTCAAAGTTGTAACAACAATTTCTTCATTTGAATTCGGTTCAACAAAAGAAATGTGAGCAGCAACAAAGGCTTTTGGGGGAATTCTCCTATGCTCACAACTCTTCTAGTTGTAGAATTTTGGTGGCATTCCTTCTTTGAGACAGCATGGTGTATAACTCTGAAGAGCAGAGGCACTCTGTTTCTCACAGTCATTTGGTCCAAAAACTTGCAAAACAAAGTATGTGTCAATGACATAACTGAAAACAAGTATATCTTTGGCTGCTACGCCGTTGTCAGAAAGAAAACTGTGCCAACCATTCATGAAACATAAGTTTACATACCACACATATCCACTTGGGCTCTAGAGAATTGCATCTTTACACATCCTACACTTGATTCTCATTGCAAATTTGTCAGGGAGTTCCTACGACCAATTACAAGAAATTTAATTTAACCTTAAACATAACATATTTTAATTGATATTCAGCAAAAAGAAAACAAATCCAAAAGGAATTCATTTTTTGTTACAACGATATTGATAAAATATCTGTAATTCTTTTATAGGAGCTCTCTTTTCCTGTTAGTTTTTCTTCAATTAAGACTTTTGTTTGTCAAATGATTTTGGTTCAAGTGTAATAGTTGCATATTCTGCTTTAAAATTTCCTATTGAAAGAGGAATTAATAAAGTTAGAAAAAAATATTAACTAAAACCCCTTTGCTTGGTAATTCTGTTTGGATTTACATGAATGACTATCAATATATTCTATGGGACACATCCTAAAACTTTGTGCTCCCACTGACATGCCATTTTCCTATTTAAATATCTTTCCAAGAAATCTAGGGATAACTCTAGGTATCTGCTATTTACAGGCATTTCCCACTCTCATTGCACAGTGAGCCTTCCCAACCCAATCCAAAAGAAAATTCAATGACATTCTACACCCTCATTGTACGGTGAGCCTTCCGAACCCAACCCAAGAGAAAATTCAATGACATTGCACATCTTCATTGTACAGTGAGCCTTCCTAACCCAACACAAAAGAAAATTCAGTGACATTCCATTGGTTGAAAACTCAATGACATTCCATTGGTTGAAAAATAAATATCATTCCACACCCTCTTGCAGGGTGAGCCTTCTCAAATCAACCCAAAGGAGACTCAATGAAATTCCACACCCTTTGTGCTCTTCCCCAAAAGAGGACTAAATGGAACAAATTAGCGGGGTGAGGCCCATGGTTTCCTTTTCCCTCAGGTAATATGTAGATTCACCGTATTTTCTTATAATGAAGAAACATCTTTCTAATTGCAGTTTGTAATCAACTAGTGAAATAACCTTGTTTAGAGGCATTGCACAGGTCAATTCATAAACATGCCAAAAATTAATTCAAAATGGAATAGATATAAGGAAAGAGGCTCCTCATTTACAAAGAAATTATAACTCAACTTCTTTGGGACTTGTATAGATTAATATCTAAAATTCAGCATATAACTAGTCAAGGACTTAAGGCATCCTTTCACAAGATATCGACTAATCTCTTCCATAATTTATCTATTTCATGTATTCTTTGCAATAATTTCGAGCATACTAAACAAATTATAAACCAATCCAACACTCAAATAATTCCAACATAAACCAAGCCATATACTTCTCCTTCCATTTTTAAAGATTCATTCAAACCCTTAATCAATGCAGTAGAGACAAATTTCAACAAAAATGACTGATACAATCCAAGTCAATACTAATACATCTACCTGTAGCATGAGAGAGATGATTTTGGCATCATCATACAAACTCTACGCCTACTATCCAAGAAGAAAGTATAATAATTAAAAATTGTTAGGAAATTGATTGTAGCTAGAAGGTGAATTGTAAACATTCTTGCAATACAAAAAGAGTTAGCAGTACAATACGCTAGAAGAAGCATTCATATTTGTTCAATATAAAAATTCAAGTTAAGGGCATTAAATTCAATGTACTATTTGACTCGTGTCCCCAAGCTAACCTCATATCTCAAGATTTGGTTAGAAAACTTGATTTAGAAACTTATCCTATCAAATAGACCATATACATGGAAAATTTTGTCCTGAAACATGATTTTCTCCATTTTGAGTGAGCAACCATGCACAAGGATGTGTTCCTATTTGATAAAAATTATCCTCTCCATTTAACATATGTCCATAATCTACCCAACATGTTTAGACTTTGCTCATTTATCTCATGTTACTCAATGCAAATTGTCTCCTAACTTATAAGGATGTGCTTTCAAACACCTTTCATGATGAGTACCTCACTCAAATGATGAAGAATTATTGTTGAAAGTGAATGAAGATTAAGGGAAACCATTTTGCTAACCATGTAGATGGTGTGCCTATACTTTATTTTCTACACTGTACTTCACTTTTCTTCTCAATTTCATGCTGCTCTTTCTAGAAATTGCTCGCACTCACCTTCAGATCCCTCTAATTTTATCTATAGCATATTGAATGACAATCTTTATACTTTGATGAACCTCAACTACCCCTTCATTGTCCAAGCATGTTTTCTTCCCATGATGAATTCATTTGAAATCTATATTCTTTGATCCTAAAAAGTTACAACTATGTTTTCTTGCCAGTGCCTTGTATAGCACATTAGATTTAAGTTAGAATACACGCTAGAGGCATCAAATTTTGGAAAACACATTAGTATGCACCATAAACATCCTTCATCTTTCACAACAACTAGGTCAAAATTCATTGCAATTATAGGTTAGTTGTTATGGAAACATCGTCTTATTTATAATCATAGCCCATTGTATAGCTTATTACATGAAAGCCTCAAAGTATGAATGTTTTAAAGTTCCATGCAATAGAAGGCCGAGTTTCAATTAGCACTTTCCTATAATTGTGAATTCTTAACTCTTCCTTGGATATTTTTTTGTTTTCTTCCCAACCAACTAGTTTGACATATCATCATGGGAAGAGTACTCTAGAATAGTTTTAGGGGCTATGAGCAGAGTTTACATGACTAAGCATAAATAATTTGTTGAGGCGATTAGCAAACCAAATCATCCCAAATTTTGCAGTCATTTTATCCAAGATCTTGCTTGCATAGATGACACCACAACTGGCCTTTTAAATTTCTTTTCACCATTTTTTCTTTTGTAGAAAAATATTCTCGTCTATATAAAGAAGCTTTCCATCATGTTGTCTCTTGTTCTTACCTTTGGTGGCCCTAAATTTTAATGCCAGTTTAAAAGGTTTTGCTAATGATTTAAAAACACTCTATTGCAAGCTTTTTCAAATTAGCCAATTTTTTCTCTTTCTTGCATGCTTTTTCAAATTTGAATATTTTTTCAAATCCAATTATTCAGTTGGATTTGAGTGAATATTCTATCTCCTTTTGATTGCTGCTCTTCTGGCTAAAATTGCCATTTCTTCTTGCATGACGAGGCTCGTTGAATTATCCTCATTAATGAAGGTTTCCCCTTTATTATTTACTGAGTGATATCCTTTAGGGATGCTCCATTGGTCTCTACACAAACCTTTGTATCTCCGTTCTCTTCCCTCACTACTACCCTACTTACTGATCCCCATGACTATCACTTTGGAAGAGTTATCTATGGCCTGTCATAGAGGTTCATTATATTTTTAAGATGTGAAAAGGTGTTTTGCATGTCTGTCACATACTCTGTCATTATCTTTGTGACTTGTGTCTTCCAACAAATTTTTTATATTTTGAAGTAGTCACCACTTCTCATATTTTCAATGTAGAATGACGATGCTTTAGCATAACTTTCAAGTATTGTGCTCTAGTTATTTTGAAACTTTTCTAGGTCTGCATACTTGTCTTTTCCAATTACTCCTTATGTTGCTTTTTCATCTTCTCTATTTCCATGCTCATTTGTATAGAACTGATTTCTCAAAGAGGTAAAGCACCTGTTCACTGTCACCACACAATTCTACTTACTATCATCACACAATTCTTTATTTTCTAGATGGATTTTAAATTATTTGCATTATTTATTTTACTGTCTACACAACTCATGGTGTTCTTTAAATCTAATGTTGATATTTGCTATATTACGGTAGACTGGTTTATGACTAAATGATATGATAGGTTGGTAGGGTTACACACAACTCAAGTAGACTGTGCAAGCTCACAACCCCTCCCTGTAACTTGAATCCTACTACAAATTGTCAGCAAGTTGCGGGAAGTTGCAGCTTGTTGCTCTTGGAATAGGCAGGTTGAAGGCTACTCTTCCAACAATAAATGTTTTTAACGGCTCTAAGAAAATTCACTACCAACAATTCACCGATAGAAAATTCACCGTCAACAATTCACCCCGGGAAAATTCACTGCCACTAGCAATTCACCACCATGGAAAATTAAACGCCAATGCAATTAATTTTTCGCACAGTCAATTGTCATGGTGCTGAATTTTAATTTCCCTCCAGTGAATTGTTGACGGTGAATTTTTCGTCGGTGAATTGCTGGCAGTGAATTTTCCGTATGCCGTTTTTAACCATAATAGCAAGCCTAGGAGTGACATTTCTAGTCTGTATTTAGAGTAACAAGGGATGGAATTAGACATTGACCATTTCTTTAGTATTACTTTGGTCAAGAACATTGACCTAATAGCATTATAACATGTACAAATATAAATTTCAATAAAGAATTTATTGGAAGGGGCTAAAAGCCCCATCTAAAGACCGAAGGGAATAGCCAGTGGCCATGGTTATTCCTTGAGGTCGTGTGTTTTTCCCACAACTTAAAGAATGGTTGATAGGCCAAGACCATTCTTTAAGTTTTGTATCTTGTTTACTTTGCATTTTTGGATAATTTTGATTAATGTTTAATTTTTATTTAAAAATTTATTAATTCTAAACTCAACACTAAAGTTACAAACCATAATTTTGAAAATAAATTTACCATTTATTAATCACAACACAAATCCCTTCCTAAATATTTTATGCATCATTTATAAAACATTTCACAAAGGATAATCATAAATTACCCTTACAAAAACAAAATGTATTCACTTTATATTCACATTACATAACCATGCCAAAAAAAATACAAAAAAAAAAACATTTTAACATGTCATAATAATAACATTTTTTTAAATGTCTTACAAAATAATCATGTAAAAAAGTAATGAATTATAAAATGACATAAGCATGTCACTGTAATTATAAAATGATATTTTAATATCTACAATTAATAAAAAATGTTTTAAAAAAAAATTAAAAAAGAATTGTGATTAAAAATTAATAATAAATATTTAGTTTCTCACATACTAACATCATTGCAAATGACTAAAATAGTCATATTTAAGTTTCACATTTAAAGCTATAATTTTTTTTTTAATAAATAAAATAAAATAAAATGAGTGTTGTGTTGTTTTGTATGATGTTGTATTGTTTTGTGGGGTTGTGTTGTTTTGTGGTTGCTTAGGTCAATTAGGGGAGGCCATGCAAGCTTCCACCTTCACGTGGTTGGCCTTGTTAGTAGAGAATATTTGAATAAATATTCTTGAAGCTAAGAGAAGCTTATGTGTAAATATTTTCATTTGAAATAAACAATTTTTTATAAACTTAAGGTAGTTCATATTACATGCATGGAAAAATTAAGAAAATTGTGATTGCAAAGGTGAATTAAAATGTATTTTAATTATTCATATTATAGATTTAATAATAATAATTTCTTTTATGATTTGATATTTTGTTTAAAGTGTCACTAAGAGAATATTGTTGGTGTATTTAATATTGATAATCTTGATAATAATGCTAATCCTTTAGATCTAGTTCAACTTCTACATGGTAAAATCTTATGAAATAGAGGTTTAAAGGTATTTTTAAAAGATGATAAGCTCATCAACATTTCTTAATGATGTAATTCAAACTTTTGGAACCGACAAGTTAGTTTCTTTGTTTAGCACCCTTGAGAATCAAAACATTTTCATTAATAGAGAATCATGAAGGCATGCATATACAATACTCAATGACCAAAAGGAATGCACAATTAGTCATTCATCTATTGTTTAAATGCCTAGAAAATTATAGAATAACTATAACACAGAGAAGTTGGTAGAATATTGATATTGTTAAAAAACTAAACCCTAAACCCAAAACCCTAAAATTCTTAACCCTCAACCCTTAACCCTAAACCTTGAATCCTAAACCCTAAACCTTGAGCCATAAACCTTGAACCCTGAGCCCTAACTAAACCCTAAACCTTAAACCCTAAACCCTAAACCATAAACCCTAAACCATAAACCCTAAACCTAAACCCTAAAAAAACCATAACCCTAAACCAAACCCTAACCCTCCTAAACCCTGAACCCTAAACCCTAAACCCTGAACCCTAAACCCTGAACCTTGAACTAAACCCTAAACCCTCAACCCTAAACAACCCTAAACCCTAAACCCTGAACCTTGAACCTTGAACCCTAAACCCTAAACCCTAGACCCTAAACCCTAAACCCTTAAAATTACTAAACATAAACCTAAAAATATTAATTTAAAAGTCCTAAAATGATTGAGTAACCACTCAACAGACTATATGTGGGAGTTGACTATTAAAGTAAATGCTTCACAAAACTTAATGATACACCTAGATCCTCCATGATATTCAAACTCTCCTTATATTGATTCCTTCTAGAAACCTTGAGAGTTGCTACTTATCATATCTGACGTAAACCCAATGCTCTCTCTCAAGCATCTCATACAATTATTCCCCTCTAATGTTTGTCATCACTCGTGTTCTTTCTTCAGTTTCCATTTTCATTAGCCATACCTCCACTATCAATACTATTATTAAGAGATATAATAAAATGTAAATTAGGGTAAGTACCTTATTTCCAAGAAATAAATAGCACATGTACTATTGAGATAAAACATAATTTTCTTATTATGCAATCTTAGCATATCATTTTTCTATAGATTTTGTGGCATATCATTGTGTGTACATGTGATGTGTATGAGCTAGTGAAATAGTGTATATGGGACATATGCTTGATCTAGTCACTATGTGTACGTATGATGTCAGTATGAGTTATCTACTGAAAAATAGTCCTAATCTCCCATCTATTTTTTGGGGTTTAAATGTGGAACCGAAGACCTACACAGAAGCAGATTTATTCAAGAAAAACTAAAGAGGAAATACATGAATGAAAAGAGAAACGAAGAAGAAGAAAGAACAAATTTGTTGATAATAAAAAATTCCCTTTTGGAAAAAGAGCCCTTTGTAGATTTCGAAACCTATACCATTTTGGACCAACTTTTGCTAGTGGCATGAAGATAATAGATGTTAGGATACACCAAATCAAATTTTTAGTGAGTAGTTAAAATCAGGATACACTTTACTTTTATTGTTAACACAACTAACAAAATGACTTGGATGAAGAATTAGGTATCATAAACTATAGATGCATTAGTCAATCAACATTTATATATTACTAAATTCTAATATATGATCTATGGGTAAATGTGGGAGGAAAACAAATTAGAAATAAAGGGAAGAAAATGTGTTATTGAATAGGCAACCAATAATAAAAATACATGTTGAAGATCTAAGGTGGCAATTCCTCCCTTAGAGAACAATATAGATTGCCACATGGAATGTTAGAAGATTGAATCTACCTAACAAAACATGTATGAACAAGTGTTAAATTGACAACCTATTGGTCAATATCTTTCTATTAGAAGAAAAAATGATGTCTTTAGTTTTTAGCATCTTTTTAAACCAATGCAAAGATTAGAAGGGATTTTGTTTGGATGCAATTGGGATAGTAGGGTTTTGGAAATATTATAAGAACTCTTTCAAGTATTTATCGATTTAATCCTCTTTTCATCAATTGGATGCTCCTTGAGGTAAGAATTTTACTTTATGATATTTCATTTTGCTTAATTATTGTTTATGGTTTGACTAAATATAAAGAAAAAATATAGGTATATAATGAGTTATAATCTCAAAGTCGAACAATAAAGTTATCCTTGAGGGATATTTCAATGCAATTCTCTCCATGAAGAAAAAGTGCGGGTATTTCTAGCATTTCACAATCTCAAATTGATTTTCAACCATTCATAATAGATGTGGATCTCATGGATGTAGCTCAAAAACATAGGACCTACACTTGGACCAATATGAATGCAAGGTTTATAAATATTGCTAAAACTCTTGATAAAATCTTATTTACTATCAACTGGTTACAATACCCTCAAATTTTGGAATGCTCAATTTCAAGCTCTGATTATTTCCTTATATTACTAACAATCTCATAAGATAAACCCCCTCTCAAATACCAATTTAGATTTGAGAAGATGTGGGTCATAAAAGAAGATTTAGTGGATTTAATTTAGCAATAGTGTTTTAAGCCAATGAATCTAAAAGGAACAAAGATGTTCATATTGTTTTTAAAATGTTTCACATTGAAATAAAGCTTAATGATTGGAACATAAATTCTTTCCAAAATATTTTTAAGGATAAGATTATAATAGAAAAGGAACTAGAGTTAAATCAAAAGGTTATTTCCTTAATTATGTTTTGAGTAGATCACCTAAAAGAAAAGGATTTGATGTCTCAGTATGCATAAATATTAGTTAGAGAAGAGATTAAATGGAAATCCAAATCTGGAGAACTTGGTTAGCTGAAGGAGATTTAAACACAAAAAATTCTATGATGCTTCAAATGTTAGTAGAAGCCAAAATAGAATTAAACAACATTTCTTCAATAGATATCCATCATCTAACAAATTTTGAAGATATGGACATCTTGAATTCATTTTTTTTAAATATGGTGGTAGGTAGTGTGTACCTTGGAATTTTACCCTACTCTAATGTGCAAAATAACTAAAAATGCAAATGATAGAAGAGTAAGGACACTTCAAGATTAGCCTAAAGAGTGGTAAAACAAGAAGAAAAATAGATGAAACAAGATGTAAATGATTATACCTTTCTTGTTGTTGATGACTCCTTGGTTGGCCCTTGATTTAGATGGATTTGTGTGCTCCTTAGATGGATTCTTGAGTGGCTAAATGCAAGATCAACTTATGCAAAATGATTAAAATGGATGGCTAGATGATAGTAAATGATTGAGAATACAAATTGGCAGCATAAGGTTGCTCAAATCCAAAGTGTTGAAAATGCCCTTGAGGAGGGGGTATTTATAGAAGAATTTGAATTCTCTAGAGAATTCAATGATCAAGATTGATCCAACAAGGTCAAGATGAAGGGCTATGGTGGGTTGATAACCCACAAGCCCTCGCATCTTGACATGTGGATGGTGAAGTGGCTAAGGGGATATGAGGTGGAGGTGAGGTGGCCAAAAGGTACATGAGGTGGAGGAAGGACAAGTACCTTCCAAGCATCTTGGGGAGTGAGAAGATTTCCTCAAAAAGGGATTTCTTGTCCCCAAGTGAGAGTGAAAGGGACATTTGAGGAATTTTGGAATTCCTAAAAAATCTACATGGAAAAAGGAGAGGTGGTTGGGGATATAAATGTGAATTAAAAATTCACATTCTTAGGAGGATCTAAAGGATAAAAGGTGAGCTCCAAAAAGGTGGGGCTTGGTCACATGTGGAAGAAGTGACAAGTCCAAGGTTCTAGAAGCCTTAGGATCTAGGATAAATAAATGTGAATTAAAAATTCACATGGGAAAGAGGTCAATGCTAAAAGGAGGTAAATGCAAAGGTTGGCTAAAAAGTGGTGCTAAATATGGCTAATGACCTTGGTTAAGGTTGTGTAAATATTGGATTAGAATAATTAATGGAAGATTAGAGGCAAGTGGCAAATGTAGGAGGATGTGACATTAATATTTGATTAAGAGGATGCACATCATAATCATGAATTAATTAAATTAATTCAGATTAGAGCAAGATCATGGAGAATGTGACAAGGAGAGAGAAAATGAAGAATTTTAAATTGATTTTAAATCAAAAGGGAAAAATGACTAAATTAAATAAATTAGTGTATTTATTTAATTTAGAGAGGAAGAAGGTGAAAGATAAAGCATTTAATTATTAAATCAAATACTTTACAGATATGAGATAAAAGGTGTAATATTAATTTAATAAATTAATATTTAATATGATAGATGAAAAGGGAGTAAATTTAATCATATGGGAGTGATTAAATTTAGATGTCTACATTTTGCCCCTCTTCGAAATATTGTTAGGATAACAGTGTTTCGAAGAAAAATAAAATGCAAATGAGGGAGGAAATGATAGATAGTGATGCCCCTAGCATGGAAAAGGTTAATGATGCCCCAATGACCAGGCTGAAGGAATGGAGGAATGGTAGGAGGGTATGCCCCCTCGAGAGGACGGTTGGGGGAGGACACAGGGGTCCCTAGATGATGTCTCGATAGGAAGAAAAAGACACCACTAGATAAAGCTTGAAAAACCAAGCAATTTTGGTTTTTGAACGGAGGTGATCCGACGCACGGTTTGCAAATGGCAGCCTCGGGAAGTTAGGGATTAGTTGGAGGAACAAAAAGTTAAATAAAAGGTAAAAAATACCTTTTTGGAGGAAGGGGTTAAAAAGGTAATTTTAAAAATTACCTTAGCCATTTTCACTGTAGTAGTTGAGAGGAGGAGAGTAGAGGAGTGAAAGCAGATGAGGATGAATGATGCTGACGGACAATGACACGGCGATTGTGCTTCGGGCGGACAAGGTGCATGCATTATACAGCGGGGGCGCGGGCGGACAGCATGTGAGTGATAACAAAACCCGTTTAATTTTTGCATTTTTTACATGTTATTTGATGGATTTTGAAAAGTTGAAAACATGGGTTTTGTTAAGTAGGAAAAATTAAAAAATGGGTCCGGGTTAGATTAGAAAAAAAAAGTCAAAATTAGTGGAAAATCGGGGGGCGGGGGGGGGCAAAAGTTGGGGCGGGGCATAGCTGCCCCTACTTAGGGCGCTGCCACCACGGCGTAGGGTGGAGCCGCCCCTGGCGTGATGCCTGCTCTTTAATGGCCGGGTGCTGCCGGTAGGGGTGGGCACATGCTTCCTTGGTGATGCTGCTTCTGGGTACATGGTCAGTGACCACCGGTGAGGTGGGCCACCCGGCTGCGGTAAGACACCTAACTATGACCAGCCAGGGCTACTCGGGAACCCAAAAGGAAACACTTGATCCTGGGAAAACCGCCTTGGTGATGAGGCCTTGTGATTAAGGGGGGCAAGGAAAGAAGAATGCAAGAGGTAAGAGAAAAGATGAAGATAAAAAGAAAGATGAGAAAATGGAATAATGAGAAAGTTTTCGTGCGTGCAGAGTTTCGAGCGGATACGAGCACATGAGTGACGGTCATAGGTGATGGCGGCATCGATAGCAGCGATGAACAGAGAGGATTAGGCGGTGTTGGATCACGCAGGTTTAGGTCACTGTGTTCAGTTTCCAGTGGTTAGAGCACATCTAGCGATGCTGACAGCATTGATAGAGAGATGGAGCTCAGAGACTTCCAAATTTCATTTCCCTACAAGAGAGATGACCGTGACATTGGAGGATGTGTGGTGCATCTTGAGGTTGCCGATAGCCGGCCAGTTAGTGAGCGAGGTGGTGTCCACAGGGGCAGAGTTATAAGAGACCATGAGGGTTTTGTTTGGTCACGTGGAGCTGCCCCTGGTGAAGGGGCAGTTGGATTTGGACTAGTGTTTGTCAATGGGGGTGCCAACCTTACTGTTGTTCCTGTGTGGCCTGATTAGTGGGATACTGTTGCTAGATCGGAGCAAACGTTTATGTAGCCTGCATTATATAGAGGTGATCCGACATATTGTCAAGTGGTGAGGGGGGCCGTTTTTATGGGGTTCATGTGTATTGGCTCAGCTGTACAGAGATAACCACGTGATTTGTTACCGGAGGATATCGAGTTTGACACATATGACGCTGCTGTAGATTTGGGCTTGGGAGCATATTGCAGTGACGAGGCCGATAGTGGTGAGGGTGGGTACAGTGGATGATTGTGAGCCTGTGGCGTGGGAGTATGGGGAGGAGAGAGGTTGGATTTTGCGCTATGAGATATAGGGAGAGATGGAGGGGTGGAAGAGAGCATTTGATGATTTGCATTCGAGGGACATAGAGTGGCAGCCATATAGGGTGCATTAGTTCAGGGGATGGACTGATACGAGGAGACATGAGGGTTATTTTCTGAGCAGATGTTTTATTATTGGGACTTTGTTGCGCATAGTAGAGTCTCATCGACTAGACAGAGTGTTGAGGCAATTTGGAGTGATACAAGATATTTCGACGGTGCCTATCTTGTTCTGGCGGTACAATAGAGAGCTACCATGGGGAGGCCATATAGCACCAGCGACAGCCAGGGTATCATGGAGGGCAGCAGGGCAGGTGCCTTATCCAAGGAGAGTAGGAGGAGAGCAGGTGCCAGTGGTGACCGAGCGATATCAGAGGTGGTTCCAGAATAGGTTATGGGAGAGGATTACTCCTATTTAGCCTATTTTGAGGGTAGCGGGTGTCAGACCAGAGGATGAGCAGAGACCACGGAGGGAGAGGAGATGAGGGGAGCAGCAGCGACGAGAGGCTATGGTAGTGGTAGACGAGGGGGGACAAGAGGAGCTCGAGGGGGATGAGAAGGAGCAGGCAGGCAGAGCA
>VDFB02374945.1:0-15265 GCA_007258455.2 Sequoia sempervirens
CACAATGTATTACTGAAATCAAATTAACATCACCAAACCATAATGTCATATCAAATATCCATGTCCTCAAATGAAGTAGCATAATCACCAAACCAAACAATAAATAGTACTATCACAGTCTCAAAGTATCAAACAAAAGCATAGAAAAATAACAAGTCCAAACAACAACATGAGGGGTATTAGAGAAATAGAGAAATTGTAACACACCTATTACACAAAAAATATTATTCAAGGCTCGGCTGGAGAAAATCCCGTAAGAAACTTCAAACAAAAAACAAAAAACAAACAAATATAAATGCCTATATGCAAGCATTTGTATATATTGCTACTTGTTGGTTCATCTTTCTTAATAGAAACAATGGAATATAGAACAACAAGAATAGAAATCCTTAAATACATATATGGGTTCAATTTTGCCTCTATTTAGACATTGCTAATCAAAGAGGCTTTATTGGTATTTCTCCATGCTCTTATTCATAGTTGGGCTTACAACAATCCTGTTGGGAATTTATAACAAATAAATTGAACATATTAAAAGAGATCCTATAAAGAATATGGCTTTACACTCATGAAAGTAACTTCGTATATATACATATCTCTATTAATGTGTGTATATCTATATATGTAATCTATATAGATATACATATATATGTTGACATCAATATATGTATGTATATGCATATATGCATTCAATATCATACTTACTTCATATATTTATACATATCATTGCAACAACCACATGATATATTAGCCATCAATTGGTATACCATTCACCTCCAACGCCGCCATCCCATGTATTTCCAAAGGTCCACGTCCAACACTTACCTTTCACCTCCCCCAAAACGACAACAACATTCTCCACCACCACCAACCCATGTAATTGCAAATGCCCACGTTGCCACCAAAAAAAAAACCGGTTCCTTCCCTGCCAGCTGACGGCCCCCCAAGCGCTGATAAACCCTCCACGCGGCTAGGTTGTCTAGAATCCTAGTGGGTGCTTCAAACAAGTATACATGTATATATGTATATGTATGTGTATACACGTATACAAATATATCTATATATATATATGTTTCACATGGGTATTTTCATAAATGATTTATTATTTGTTCATACTTATGATTCTCTAATTATCCTTGCTGAATGGTCATATAGTGATGAGTATAACACCAATGCTACATAGAGATAACTATAGCTAATAAACGAATGGCAAAAAGTATGTTTGTAGGTATACGTATATGTATATATATATATATATATATATATATATATATGTATTTTTGAATTTATATATATACATGTATGTATATGTATATGTATGCATATGTATATATATATGTATAAGTATGTGTATATCTATATGTAAAATGTTGATGTATACAATCATCTACTCACCATTTTATTGTTTTAACCTTCCCCTGTATTGCTTTCAGAAATATATACGCTATGCACTGACATGCATCCTCTTGTTGTATAATGGTGCTGGAAAAAGAAAATGCAATATTTAATGTTGTGTGTCGGAGAGTGTAGTTTGATGAAGTTCTACTATTGGAAGAACCATTGTGTTGTTGCTTTGATAACATGCTACTATTAAATTCGTTGCATTTCGCTCTGTTTTAAACCACCTTGTAGGGTGCTCAAACTGTTGAGCTATGGAATCGGTAAATCATTTTGCATGGGTAGTTTACATAAATGATTAATTTATTGTTTATCTCTTTCCTTCTCTCCCATATTGATTAAATAGTGTTATTGCAAGAGTGGTTTCCAACACATAAAATAGCTAAACACAAAATATGTACTATGCACTACATTTGTCATTGTTTGCTTCAATTAGGTTTCCTGTCTTCTATCAAATAGTTGAATGTGGCTTTCCAACCATCTATCAATTGTGATCCATAAGTGTTTTCCTAATAGTTGTTTTACAACTTCTCTATTTTCTATTATCATGTGATAAATGATAAGATTTTTTGAGATTTTCCATCGAGCTTACCTGCTTTTCTTACTCAAGTGAGTTGGCTTTTTCCTTTGTCTAGACATAAATGAAAAGCATAAATAAGAAGGTATATATATCCATATGTACACATGTATATATTTATCTATATATACAACAATACATCTTAATGATAACATATTCCATCCAAACAAATGAACCACATTAAAGATTACAAAATTTGAATGATTAAAAAACAATCCTTGTTAGAAGAACAATATACTACTCTATTAGATGTAGCTTCAAATAGATGAGTGGAAAACAATATCATGAAATGTTATTGATATTTAAACAGATGAGGGCACAACAATATCATGAAACATGTTAATAAAAGACAACTGCTAGCCTCTTTTATTTTATATGTATATTATTTTGTTTAGATTCCTACAGAAATTTCAATATGCATTCAAGAAAATTAGTGTATTCTAGCCTCTCTATTTCAAATTATTCTATTCTCCTATGGCTCAGTTCAATGCAACTCATCCTTGTTGGAAATAATCAACATTGTAAGTATGATACTTTCTCATTGTCAATAGCCAACTTTGTTTATCTAATTGCAGAAATTATTCCCTATTTTCAGCCTCCCATTGTATATATTAATTTTATCCCTATACTCACTTTTTATCCTCCCTTTTTTATTTCCCTTGGTTGTGCACTAACATACCTTTGTTCTGTGTTTGGAGGAACTATGTTTAAGCATGCAAAGGGATTTGAAAACCAAGTTACACTTTTGGTTTCACGTTCTCACACCAAACAAAACACAACAATATCAGATATTATATATGGAAACAACAGAGTTTTCCCAAGATTCATGTTGTATAGTATATAATGAAACTCCACAACATCTCTCGTGGACGTTTCATACTTCTCTTGCTTGGGAGTTTGGCTAAAGCCCATGCGGCTCCATGATGCCAATATGGCAGGGTGGAAAATGAGCATGGGCCTTCTGCTTTCCCATTTCACATAATTCATTTCTTTATTACAGACATATATGTATATGCAAAAACTATTGTATAGATTTACTATTATGTTTTCCATATGGAAGACAAACAAGTGTGGGTTTTATAGTTCTACATTTAATGCCATACATTTCTTCTTACATATATATATTTGGTGACACCTTTCTGATCTTCCCTCCAAACAATGTGTAACTTCTAATTCAATTAAAATACCTTCATAAAGTATACATGTCATTTGAATCCCTAAATTACCGAGTTTACTTACAACATCTTCAATTTTTGCAAAACCCGTTTTTGATCACCATTATAACTAATCTAATGGAATCACTTTCTCAAATCTAAATCTTACAACTTGTCTAGGTGATAGTGTCAGAATGTCAGAAATAATTTATGTAGATGAGTTTTTATGAGATGATAACAATTATGACAATGTTTGCAACTTTGTTAACTTATTCAAATTTTCTCTGAAAGAGGTCTTCAAGATTTCTTCCACCTAGATTTGCAAACACAACATAAGAGGAAAAAAATATAGTTTTTTGGTTAATGGGGGTTTGCCTTAGTCAAACCCTGAAAATAGGGTCCCTTGTATGTTTAAAACACTACGCCTGTAGGAATATCCAAGATTTAAGGTGGGTTGTGTTGTTTGTTGTCTATGCTAAAAAATTCTCTCTTTCATTTCTGCCTCATATATTTTATCCAGTACATTGTTTTTCTCCTTTTCCAGGGCCTTAATCATATCCAACTTAGTTGTAATTATTCCTGATTGTCAAATTATTGGGACCCCTAGGTATTTGTTCAAGCAACAAGAAGAAAAAATGTTGGCGCCTGACTCACCTTCTCCTTCTAAACGGGCCCCTAAATTTTAAAAATATTTTCCTAATATTACTTATTAAAATCATTGATAATTAATTAACTAACTTTGCAAATAATGGATACATTGTAAAAAATGAAAACAACCTATAGTTCTATTTTACATTCCCAGAATCAACTTCCAACTAAAAATAACTGATATGGAAGCACAAGAAAATAGTCTCCTCATATATAGAAACGCTTTCTAATCTTTGGTGCACTGCTTCTCACATAACAATAAAGAAGTGCACTATAATATATAGTTTATAACGGTGTATAATACTTGAAATAAGTGTATAGATGTAAAATAGTTTCTACATAAGCCATATTCATATTATCCATCTAATTATTCATTTCAAATATATTTCTCTATTAAAATATACTCTATGGATTTTAATCTCAATTAACTGCTACGCCAAAATATTCACCAACAAAACTAGTAATTTACAAATTTAAATTGTATTGAATGCAGAAAATGTGATTTATTATGAAATTTTTTATTCAAAAATCATTCTTCTACTATTATTTATCGAAATCATTGATAATTAATTAATTGAGATTGGAAGTAATGAATACATTATAAATAATGAATTTTACATTCCTGCAATCAACTTCCACCTACCAATAATTTATATTGAAATGCAAAAAGAATCTCTTAATTCCTTCTATTTCAAATTCACTTTGCGATCTACCTCTCACAGTGGACCCCTATCGGCTGATTGTTGCATGTGACTGCTAGTTAATATTAACTATAATAATCAGAGGGTATACTTGCTTTTGTACTTCCAGAGGTGGGAGCTCATGTGGACAGAACGTAATATTCGGTGAATCTGCATGAATATACGCCATCAATGCATGTCAACCTAGTAGAAGAAGGAAAGAGGATCTTTTGTAGGGCTTCCTAAAGCATATCTTCAGAGTAGACTAGAGTAAGTCCCATAGTGATATCTTATCCAGAGTAACCTAAGGTTGCTTGACAATATCATAATCACTAGGTGCTTTAGTCATGGGTTTAAGAGCTTGAGGAAGACTTGGTTGTTCATTCTTTCTATCCTCATAAGTATTGGCTACCGCTCTATAAGAGAGAGCCTTAGAAAGATTAGGAGAATCACCATCAAATTGAACACCATCAATAGAACAAATCCTTTTAGAAGGACTAGCTGGACTCATGTAAATAACTGGTCTCTTAGGCCTTTGAGGGGCAGCAGAGACATAGATTACATTTACAGAATCGTCACAGCTAGTAGAACAATTATTTGAATACATATTGTCAACATCGATCCAAACAAGATCAAATGTGGAAGGAGATTTATGGTTCACTAATGCATCATCTCTAGAAGAGAGTGCATTGGAATAGATAATAGGTTCATCATTAAAAAATGCAACATCTCTAGAAGAGAGTGCATTGAAAGGTATAAGAGATTCATCATTCACGAATGCATCATCTATAGAAGAGGGTGCATTAGAATAAAGAGTAGATTCATCATTCACAAGTACATCATCTCTCGAAGAGAGTGCATCAGAATGAAGAGAAGGTAGAGTAACATTAAGAAAGGTATCAACGATTTAATTTTGTTACAACAAGATATCCTCTGAAGAAAGAGGAATCTCATGAGAAGGATCAAAGATACAAAGTGACATGGACAAAGCCAAGTCACCATCACATGCATTAAATGGAACATCATTAACATTTTGAACAAAATCAGATACTAAACTAATAAAAGAAGATATTAAATCCATTACCATTTTTTTGGTACTTTCGCATTTCAGAGGTCTTTGGAGTGAGATTTAAGGTCGGAACTTGTGTCTAGAGAACTAGTTTAGTCCCTAAAATACCAATTCATTTGGCAGTCAAATTTTAGGGACCAACGCAAGTTCTCTAGGAGGCTTTTCCAATAGCACCAACAGTTTTGAACTTTGAGCATCGAGCCAAAGGTTATGACCCCGCCAAGTAGGGGTAAATAAATTCCTATTTTTTTCAAGAATACTATTCTTCACGTCGGGTTCACCAAAATGTAGAATAGGGGGATTCAGTACTCAAGAGTTCTCTTCATTTAGAGAACCTCACAGGGAAAACATCCCTAAACTACCTCAATGGAATAGTGGCAGGAGTTTCAAAATCTGAAAGAGCATGTCCCAAAGATCTTCTGGATAGTCTAACGAGCTCTTAGTTAGAGGATGTCAGCATAGAAAACAGATGACAATGTGGCGCATTGGCATCTCTGAGGTGTGCTGGCATCTCGTACGGACTAGAAAGTGAGAATGTCGTAGAAAATACTTAAATGACTACTACTCTGATTGTTGAGAAATTACAGAATGTGACAAAGTAGTAGAATGCAATAGAACTGAAACAAAGTAAAGTAGAAATTATAATTACAAGGAGAAGAAGGGAAAGAAGATTCTTACAACCGTGTGAATGGTGAAGCTTCCAGCTCGTGAATTTCTTCAATACCTGCACACAAGAGAGAGAGAGAGAGAGAAATTGTTGGGTGGCTCTATAGGGGCTTGCCTTAGTCAAACCCTGTTTTGGTGTTCCCACCTCCACAGATAGCCAGATAGATAGAGAGAAAAGTAGAAATAAAGTAAAGATCACTAAATCACTACAAAACAGTGTTATGGTACTCAACCACGTAATAGAGGAGAGGAGTGAAAGCTTACCACCTCCACCAAGAGCGCTCAAGGCTAACGAGGGAGAAAATGAGAGGAACTCAAGCCTCTATTGCAATGGTATTTTGTTCCACACTTGCTCTACTGAAGTGATGGAGTGTTGATGTTGTTGTTGTGAAGTGTAAAATGTTTGGAGATTGAAGAGATTTGTGGGAGAGATTTTGAAGAAGTTGCTTAGAAATTGTCAAGAGCTAAGAGAGGGCTCACAGAGAGCTAGAGAGTGAAAATGGCTCAAGAAGAGGTGAACTTGAAGGAGGAGATGAAGGAAATGGCCATATTTAGGTCAGTCAGCCGAAGAGGGCATTACAACTTGACTCCCAATGGAAAGTGTAATGCCTCTGCAGGCTCCAAACGTGAGAATCTATCAGGGATGTAAGTGCATCGCACGGACGTCCTCGATAGAAACATATCCACTGATGCTCAAAACAGGTGCCAAGTGTGATGCAAGCAGCGAAATTAGGTGGAATTAAGCCTCTGAAATTTGTTTTCTAAGGTGGATAAAGCAAAAAGGGAAGTTGCATAAGGGGTACAAATTCACTCTTATACACTATGAAACTGAAAGTGTGCACTCGAAAGACTGAAGAAGACATAATGGAGGTCTAGATCATAGAAAAATCTATTGTTGATGCTGACTGGGACTCATTCTCCAAGTTGGGCGAATCAATCTAGTTTCCGGGAAAATGTGTAGGAACATGTTTCAACCAAAAGGGTATCCAGATCTGTAAAAATATATGTTAGGCATGTATAATGGGACTCATTATCCAATAGTGGAAAATTAGTCCACTTCTAGTTTTCTGAAAGTTATGAACTGGATTATGTGCCTCTCGGTCTACTCTGCTCTTTTTGACTAGTTTCTAGATCCAAAACTGCAAATTGCCACCTGTAGAACTTCTCCAAGCTTCTCCAAGGCTTGATGAGGATTTGACAACTTTTCTCCAACTTAGCTTCTTGGTAAATATTCGATCTAGTCCTACAAATCACACACAAAAGAGGGGGAAATGTTGTGGGGGTTAGTGATTAGGTGTTTTCCTTGGTCAAACCCCTTGTTGGTAATTAAACCTTGAAATGAAAGAAAATATAAAAGGAGAATGATGAATGAACAAAATATAATGTTGTAACTCACCAAACCCTTGCAATAAGGTGTTGCAATGATGCTTGAAATAGATACAATGGATGTGGTTTGTAACTCTAGATTGAAGCACTTGCTTGGATCATGAACTTTACATCACAAATGTTATCACAATAACAAACATGAAGAATCCAATATTTGACATGATGAATGACACTTGAAAAATTCTCTTGAATTCTTGATAATTTGCTCTTGAAATTCCTTGAATTCTCTTGTGAATGCTCAAATTCTGTTGTGAACTCTCGAATGCTAATTCTTGAATACTTGAATGCTTCAGATCACTTGATTGCTTGTTAGGATAAAATGAGTGAAAGAACCTTGTATTTATACTTAATTATGCAAGAATTCCTGAAATTACCACACTACAAGTTGACATCAGATCTAGGAGAATAAAATCCCACCAGAAATTTAATTTAAATTTGAATTTTGGTCACATGGGACTTATTCACCCAAGGTGCGAATGAGTCCCATCACACATAATGTATGGGACCAAAAATAGAAAGTTCTTAGAAATGTGTGAAATCTGCATCGGGGCCAAAAAGACCTAGGTGGGACTCATTCGCCCAAGGTGGTGAATGAGTCCTAGACACTAAATCTGGGCCACACAAGCCAAGAACACCTAAATTATGATTGGTTATAGATTGGTGTCAGGATTATCCTCAAAAATATGCAATAAATGAGGCTTTTGGATGCAAAATAGGGCCAATTAAAGCATAAGAAAGCCGAATTATTAATGACAAGCCTAGAGGAATGTGCAAGTGTGTTACAACACTTTACAACACTCCAAATAATGAAAGATTAATTTTGATTATGATTAAAATTATGCTTATTATGCTTAGTTAATTGATAAAACCCTACAAAAGTGTGAAAGTGTGTTACAACACTTCGCAACACTTTTACAAGGCATAATTAAATTCCATTAGTTCACAAGGGCCCAAGACCTAATGTGAATGTGGTATCCACCTTACAACACTAAATCAAGGCAACATTAAGCCAAAATCTGCAAGGACCCAAATGAGTGCGAAAATGTCGAAGGACCCTTTTTTTGATACTACATTAGAATCAAGCACTAAAGTCAAACAATTAGTATAATATATGAAATAAAAGAGGGCATGTTTGGTATTGCTCTTTTCCTCAAGAAAAGTGAGAACAAAATGATAAAAAAATACCTATTGACTTATTGGGTGGGAAAATTAGGCATGAAAATATCTTCGACAATCTTGTTGGAGACCACCTGGACTGAAATATTGCCACATACTTCAAGAACAAGCACACCAGGATTAAAGGTACGCTTATAGATAGATTAACAAGGATAAAATATATTTAATTGCTCACAATTAATGGTGATGCAATCTAAGGTATTACTAAATAATATATGGAAAAAATGAGAAAAATGATGCCCAAAATGAAGATATTGGAGCATGGTAAGAATGAAGGTCATTCAATGCAATCATAATACCTAGAAAATTTATTTTTTATTAATATTACAAGTTTTTGCAAACATCAAACCCATTTGATCCCTTCTAATAAAATATTGTTATTTTTGAGGATGTATCAAAACTTGATAAAATTAGTTTTCTCAAGCTAGACTAGCTAGAGTAGTCTTAGCTTGAGAATGTGATATTTGGTAATGATCTTGTATAATATATTTAATAAGGTGATACTCTAGGACTAGTTGGATATTTCCTTTAGTTCACCAACATTAGTTGTGAACATAATATCTTTCTTGATTATGTTTTCTAAATAGTTAACTTGATATGGACCTCTTGAAGGTCTTCACCCACAATATACAATTTTTTTATAGAATTTGCATCAAAATCCATCTAAGCTATGGTATTTTTTATTGCACATAATGAATTTTTGACCTCACACAAATCTTCCTTAATGAGAATTTCATCAAATAGAATATGTTGAGATTTCAAAACTTTAGAAGGAATAACACTTACTCATTATTACAAAGTAATGTTTTGAGATGGATTATACTCTTGAGTATTAAATTTTTTCTTCTAATGCACAGTAAAGGTGTGGAGAATTTCTATAATCTTAGTAAGTATTTTCACGCCTCATTTTTTTTTTAATCGATTGATATGTATTATGAGCTCTTAGAGCCTAAAATAATCCCTTGTAGAGCTTATCTTGAATCTTAATCTAATGAAGCCAAAATTTCATTTGGGTAGCATGAGTAGAGTGGGCATATAAAACCTATTTTGTGTGTTGAAGAACAATTAACAAAGGCTAATCTTCCATGTCAATGGTTTAAGGTTCTAATAGTGTAGTGACTTAAAAATTTACTTAGGTGGTGGCCTTGTAAGGGAAATGGTAGGAATGGTCAAGATGACCAATATAAATAGGGAGGAAGTACAAATATTGAATGTGAGATGACCTTGTGAGTAAGAAATGATATGTTTTAAAAAAAAACTAGTCTTCAAGGCCTTCTGTTTCATAAGTTTATATTCAATACAAAAATATAATAGAAAGTGGTATAAAAGGACAAAATTTGTCATGGGATCCATTGGAAAAGAGTAAAATTAGGAAAAATAAATGAATGATTTATTTGATCACATTCCTTTATCAATCAACTTGAGTAACGTATCAGTTCTAGTTTTAAGATTAATTCATATATACAAAATTATATATAATTATAGTACTGACCAATACTAGGATCATAAAATCATATTTTTTATGCATAAACTACCATGCCTCTCTTTTTCCATCTATTCAATGCATAAAAAAGGACTCAAATTTATCTTGTCATCTCAATCAGATTAATATAATGAAAAAAAAAACTAGTTGCAAAAATTATTTAAGTTTTGATCTATCTCTAAATGGTAGATCTCTCAACAATATAATTTGATGCATCAACATTAATAACTCAAAATGAATGATTATTCATGCTATAAAGAGCCCACAATACTTGGTTGTTGGGGTCACATCCTTGATCAACTAACTAGCTATAACATTAAGTGTCTTAGCATTAAGTATTAAAGCCAAATGATTAGTACAATAAATGAAAGAAAATAAGCGAATGTATGGTATTACTTTTTTCCTCAAGAAAAGTGAGAATAAAATAATAAAGAATACCTATTGACTCACTAGGTAGGAAAATTGGGAATGAAAATATCTTTAACAAGCTTGTTGGAGACCATATATCGGCTAAAATATTGTTGAATACTTCAAGAACAAGCACTTCAAGAGTAGGGGTACCCTTAAAAATATATTTAAAAGGATAAAAAATATTTAATTGCTAACCATTAATGGTGATATAATCTGAGGCATTACTAAATAACACGTGTAAAATGAGAAAAATGTGGGCCAAAATAAAGATCTTGGAGCATGGTAACAATGATGGTCATTCAATGTAATCATAATACCTAGAAAATTCATTTTTTATTGATATTACATTTTTGTGAGCATCAACCCATTTCATCCATTCCTCTTATAAAATATGATGTTGAGGATGTATAAAAACTTGATAAAATTAGTTTACTCAAGACAAACTAGCTAGAGGAGTAGTTTTAGCTTGAGAACACAATATTTCATAATGGTCTTGTACAAGATATTTAATAAGATGATAGACTTGGACTAGTTGGATATTTCCTTTAGTTCACCAACATTGGTTGTCAACATAATATTATCTTTCTTGATTATTTTTTCTAAATAATTTACTTTAAATTTTTTTGAGATGGACCACACAAAGATCTTCACACACAATATAACATTTTTTGTAGAACTCACATCAAAATCCATATAAGCTATGGGATTTTTTATTGCATATAATGAATTATGACCTCACACAAATCTTCCTTATTGAGAAGTTCATCACAAAGAATATGCTGATATTTTGAAATTTTAGAAGGAACCACAATTAGTCATTATTAAAAATTAATTTTTTGAAGTGGATTATATTCTTGAGTATTAAAAATTCTCTTCTAATGCCAAATAAAGGTGCGAAGAATCTCTATAAGCTTAGGAAATATTTTTCCCCTCATTTATATTTTTAATGGATTGATATGTATGATGAGCTCTTAAAGCCTAAATGTATCCTTTAAAGACCTTTTCCTCAATCTTAATCTAATGAAGCCAAAATTTTATTTTGGAAACATGAGTAGAGTGGGCATATAGAACATATTTTGTGTGTTGAAGAACAATTGTGAAAGGCTGATCTTCCATATGAAAGGTCTAAGGTTCTAATGTGGTATTGAATTGACAAATAATTGAGGTGGTGGCCTTGTAAGTGTAATGGTAGCAATGCTCAAGATGACCAATATAAATAGGGAGCAAGTATTAATATTGAATGTGAGATGACCTTGTGAGTAAGAAATGACATGTTGTAAAAAGTTAGTATTTATTACCTTTGATTTGGTAAGTTTCCACTGAATACAAAACCATACTAGAAAGTGTTGTAAAATGAAAACCCTTAACATGGGCTCCATTAGCAAAGAGTAAAATTAAGAAAAATAAATGAATGATTAATTGCATCACATTGCTTTATCAATCCACTCGAGTAACATATGAATTCTAGCTTTAAGGTTACTCCATCTATAACACATTATATGATAATTGTAGTGACCAATATTGGGATAAAAAAACCTATTTTTTATGCATAACCATGTCTCTCTATTTATTTTTATCTAATGCATAGGAAAGGACCAAAATTTATCTTATGTTATCTGAACCATATTAAAATCATGAAATAAAATAAAATTTGAAATGAAAATTTAAGTATTGATCTATCTATAATTGGAAGATCTATCAACAATATAATTTGAGGCATCAAAGGGTGTTTATTAATTTTATAAATAGCCCACAATACTTGGTTGGTTGGGTCACATTCTTGATCAACTAACTATTATGCCAGAAAGAATAGAGAAAGGTGAAAAAATCACCATGATATACTTTATGATTGGTACATAAAAATGGCTAGAAGGTCAAGAAATAAAAACACTAAAAAAAATAAAAATTTGTAATTAAATAATATGTAGCTATAGAAAATATTGATAAGAGTCATAAATATAATACTTATGTGGGTGGTCCATTATACCTGAAATATTCTAGAATAAATATTTCATGAACAAGTGTTAATAGTCATCTCCCTATTATATAAACCATCTAGAGTTGAGTATTTATTCTACAAAAAATATTCCATTGAATTGAAGGTACATATCTAGATGGAAATAATAACCTTATTCTAACAACCTTACTGGGTTGTGGGATATATACTATGTAGTTGGGGTGAGGAAGTACATCAAGTAATGGTAGATTTTGAGATGAAAAAATGGAATCCTTTAATTATTATTGATATAAATTTTCCTCACCCAATGTATCCCAAGAAGGGAGTCAATAAATTTCCTTTTTTTAGATTTTTTAAATTTATACTTTGATTTTTGAGGATTGGCCCCCAAAACATGAGGATGGATTAGTTGAGGGGTTCATATTTCAACAATTCATGCCTATGCAATTCACTGGTATAGACCAACCTTCTTTTTTATTTATGGAAGGTAGAGATCCAAAAGTGTGTTGAGTGATAGGTTTAGAATAGGGAGATGCCAAATAGAAATCCTAGAACTTATAGTCAGAAGATTGGAAAGGATAGTAAGTATTGGGAAAATATACTAAAGAACATGTTGAGTATATCTTGTCTTTTAGAGACCCACTTTTACACAAGATATCTTTGATGTTCAAGTAGAGGCTTTTTTTGGTTCAACACACACAAGAAAGCCTAAATAGATAGCTAATTGTGACCCAAAAAGTCCAACATGACAAGTGTAAATCAAGAATATCCATCCTGATGAGGACATAGTGATTTTCATTAGAGACAATGAAATCTCTATATTCTAGAGTAGGAAAATAAGCAAGGAAGAGAAGGCAGTAAATTAATGAAAATGTTAAAGGATCACTTTAGTATCGTTGTATTTAGAAAAATAAAAGAGAAAAAATGACATCAAGGGAATAAAATGTGAAACCTAGACCTTCGTGACTTCGTCTTTCAAAATGTTTTCAAGGGATACCCTTCCTCCAAAACATCCTATTAAAGTACAGTTCTATAATCAAGGACATGAATTGTCAAAATTTAGAATGTGGAGAACCACATCTTGGGGTGTTTTAGTAGACATATCTCATAGAATAGTTTGGGAATTTTTTTTTGGCTATGTTGAGTGAGGCTACCATTATCATGCATCATGAAACCTTCAACTCCTACAATAATTATGGAGTGACAATGTTGAGGTTATTTAAAGAGGTAGAAAGATCTAGGAGGCATGGTAAACAAAATTAATTACAATAAATGTACAAAAGTATGACCAACTCCGACTTCAGAAGAAGCAATATGAACATCAAGCGGATGCAAGCCAAAACTCTAAAAAAAAATCACTCTTCACAAGTTCTTTTTGTAAGATCAACATTGTTATGATTTTATTTATTTATAATCAATTATGTGTACATGATAATTTGATGCTTTCTTTCTATGTTAGGTTTATCCACATCTTCCCTTTTTTTATTTATTTTTATTTTCACTACATATTATCAAATATATTTTATATTTCCTTCTTGTTTTGATTTGCATTTTAAATATCATTTTGATTTCTCACTTCTCTCCCTTCACTTTTTTCTTCTTGCTCCTGCATTTCTTATTAGTAAATTCTCTATCTATTCAAATTGTGAAAAACATGCAATTCTATTATAATTTTTCTCATCTTAATGATAGATCATGAATGCAATTAAAATTATTGATAAAAAATAACTATACAATTATTACCACAAATGTTCACAATTATTTACATGAGTTATAAAAATATAATATTTATTCTAAATTTCAACATATTACAACATTTTATTTTTTAATATTTTAAAAAATTAAAATTGGAAAAAAATAAAAAATTGATGAAGTCTTTTATATAAAACACAATTTAAATAGTAGCGTTGTTATCAAACTAAAATTCTATAACAATTAAAAGCAACCCAAATAACTATCATATCTATTTCAGATCTATTATCTCTATTAGATATTCAGTAACTTAATTTTCCAATAGTACTTGGAATTATTCTCCCATTTGATATTAAACATTATAGCAACCCAAATAATTATCATATCTATTTCAGATCTATTATCTCTATTACATATTCAGTAACTTAATTTTGCAATAGTACTTGGAATTACTCTCCCATTTGATATTAAACATTATAGCAACCCAAATAATTATCATATCTATTTCAGATCTATTATCTCTATTACATGTTCAGTAACTTAATTTTGCAGTAGTACTTGGAATTATTCTCCCATTTGATATTAAACATTTTTGTAGCAAATACATTTTAATAGGTTTAAAACTGAAGTACAGTCCAACTGAACAATCTGTGACCGAAACCAGCTTTATTATATAATTCATAGCATAGCCTTGCTACTACTGCTGTTGGTCTAGATTAATCTAGAAACCCTTAGTTCTGAGGTCCGTGGCCATGGTCAGGAGGACCACCCCAACCTCCCCGACCACCATGCCTACCACCACCATACCCACCATGTCCACCATCGTGTCCACCACCACCATACCCACCACGTCCACCATCGTGTCCGCCACCACCGTACCCACCATGTCCACCACCGCCATACCCACCATGTCCACCACCGCCATATCGACCGTGTCGACCACCGTCATACCCACCACCACGGCGCCC
>VDFB02374946.1:0-10784 GCA_007258455.2 Sequoia sempervirens
TTGCATTCTTGATAAATACCATGGCCATGAGCCAAATGACATGGCATCGACCACTATTGGGTCGCTTGACCTTCGGTTGTATTGTATGAGCTTTATGTAGAAGCCTTGCGGCTAGCTCTCTGAGCTAAGTCGAGCCTTAGAGTATTAAATTAAGACTGTTCTTAAGGTCGCACTCTTGTGCAAGCCATTCAATGGCAATCAAAATATCTATTCTATTTCACTATATTTTATGATGAAAAAACATGTTGTGGATCGATCAATGATCCCATGAAAGAGGGTTTTCAACCCTGTATTTTTATTTTAAAAAGGTTTTGTATCCACCATATCGGTTGGTCGAGGCTTGAAGAGCTTCAAAGGCTTGGCCATTATCACTATCTACATTTAAATGTTCAGCCTATGATGGCTATCAAAATTTATTCTGATGACTATGTGTTAGTTGATATTATTCTTTTGTAAAGGATTGACTATGATCTGGGGGAGGGTAAAAGACCCCTTTGTATATTGTAATTCATTTATATTTTATCTAAATCTTGTCATAGAATGGGACAATAACAGAGAGGGGCTTTGTCGAATGTTTCTTAAGCTTTGCAAATGTATATAAGTTGTCATTTAGTGAGAAACTGACCTCATTCGATAAGAACGAAGGCATGAATCCATGTTTGGGATACAAAAAAAGTCTGCATGTAGAATATTTTTGCATGCATGGTATAAAATAGTAAGCCCGCATAGGAAAATTTCAAATATATCATTGATGTTTAGAAAGGAGAAACTTGACCATTGGGATTGGTTGACCCAAAGCAACCGTAGTCTATTGTTGCAACCTAAAAGGCATGAGTATTGACTAAACTTGAAGTTTTTATGCTTCCTTTGTCTAAAATAAACATTTACTCAAATATTTATTCGATAAAACATGTCGAACATAGTTCTTTATAATATTAAGATGCTCATCGAATTTTTTAGTGATGCAAGTGTTCAAAATCTGAACAATAGACATTTTTTCCTTATGTATGAAATAAGGAAATTTGATTTGATTAATTTTAGTACATTGTGGAATAACCCATTTTGTTTAAAACAGTGAACGAATACTTGTAAAGTGATCATTTAGCATGTAAATAGCTTGAGATCAACAAACAGAGCAAACGACATTATTTGTCTTTAAATGTAACTATTTAGTTTGAAACGGTAATGTGTTGATGTAAACAGTGGTTAATCTTTTGCAAACAACTTTGTTTTATTAAAAAGATCATTATAGCTGGAAACAGCCTTGCTCAATAAATTATTTAGTTGAAAGCAACTAGTTTTATGACTATTTGGTAGGAAACAGTACTTGTTTTGCTTAAAACAATGAATGTACATGTGTGAACAACTTGTTCTGTAACTGTTTAGTAGGAAACAGTACTTGTTCTATTCAAACAATGAATATACATATGTAAATAGTTAGATTTACAACCGTTTAGTAGGAAACAATACTTGTTTTTCTTAAACAATGAATGCTCTTAAGAAAATAGCAATGTTAGAGTATCACAGTTGTGAGAATGCAATAATAGTATGTGTGAAACTGTTAGCATAGACTTGTTCAGACTATTTATTTTTGACAAGAAATGTCAAGGGAATACTATTTTAAGTTTTCAAATCTGAATTTTATAATTATTTTAGAATGCATGCACAAATTTTAAACATAAGTAGGCACATATATGTGTATGCACATAGACTTCGTCTATGTACATACACATACTTGTGACATACCTTCTTTTATTTTTAGTACATTTTTTAAAAGGAAAATGCTTAAAATAATAAGTAGAAAATAGTCATAAGAATGATATGAATGATTGTTGAATTACTCTATGAATCATAAATCTGATTTTTGTTTAAAGTATAAATTGGAATTTTGTTTCTTCTTTTGAAGACATTTTTGAAAGAATATTTTAAATACTTGAATAGAATAGTGATACCTTAGTTGACTAGAGCACCTACAGGTAGATGCTACTATAGGGTAGATTGTTGTTATGAGATGTATAGTAGAAAGTTACCTTCTAAGACGGGTGCTGAAATGGAGTTCAGAGAGTATAGGTTTGCTTTACCATAACCTATTGTTTGTTGTTGTTGCAGCACATTTATTATGCTTTTCCAAGTAATCTAGTTCATTATGTATGTATGAACTTTGTGATTTCATTCATTCTCATTCCTAGCATAGATCATGCATTTTATTTTCTAACTTGTAGATAGAATTGTATGTTGATGTATGGGCATGCACCACATTCTACCTTGCAGATTTTTCTCTTGCTAAACTTTATGTGCAGGGTCAGGCATTCTTCAAGTCCAAATAATTTTGGGGAAGCGTAAGCTTCGTGGTTGGGCGGTAAAGCACTTAAACCATGTTCTCGTCCACCAGTGGAGGCGAGCATCAAAGAAGAACCTTCGTTGTTCACAAGACTATTTTAGTCTAAGATGTCTCTTGATGTAATAAATTCACATATTTGATGTAAAGTGTACATTGTATTGACTTTGTGGCCTTGAGAGCCAATTCAAACCTGATATTGTAATTTGACTTTTGAAGTGAATTTAAAAATCTTTAACTCATTTTAAATGGACATGTTTAGATATGATTGACTTTAGCCACCAGTTATGTCTTTTTAATTTGGAGTATATTCATGTGTCATTTACAATAATATTAATTAAGTAATAATTTTGAATGGGTTATTACAAAACATCTGCAAATCTTGACCGCCAATTGATGATGAGAAGCATCACTCAAGCGCTTTTCCGCTAACCATAGACTCAAATATGGTCCCCCACACATTTGCGACATATGGCATGATGGTCCTACCCTTCAACTAAGTGAATAGTAGGTAAAACCCCATTACAATAGCCTATCTGAGCTTAGTGTTATGTCCTACATAACTAAAACTTGTAGACATTACAATTCTGAACTAGCATACATAAAAGGAACACAGTGAATTGATAGTGCAACCAGTGGCTAATTACACTATTTTGGCCAAAGTATTCTCACCCAGTACTTTGAGTGATATTCATCCTATTCACATACACTACCATAGCTCGGTTTGGATTATGACCATTCATATACTATGTATAGGTAATTTCCTTCCATAGGTAATCATTAACCTCAAAAATAACCTATTTCCCTTTTCCCTAAACACAATGGTATCTCTACCAATAAAGCATAAGCATAAGTTACCCCTTCAATGGATATTCTAATCCCAAGTATAACATATGAACTTTTCTAGTCTACAAATTAACTTTGCATAAACAAGCTATTCTCTTCAATGGAAAGCCTAGTCCTAGGAATAACTTTATAATCTAAAGTATAGCTACATAAGCTCCATCTTATGATAGAATAAATATTCATAAATAACCAACTCCATTTAGTAATATATCAAGACAATAAGTGTTTCTCATCAAGAGTATAATCTCATTAATAAATAACCTCAATCGAAGAGTAATCATATCAGTAAATGATTCTATTCGAGAGTTTAATCTCCTTAGTAAAAAGGGTTAAACAAAGAGTAGAATCTTATCAACTCAATATGACTTCACATCAAGAGTATAAAGCAACCAATCAAGTAGCAACTCAAACTCAATAGGTAATCCCACCTATGGATTCAATCAAATAGTAATTCATAAACTCAAGTGATCAACTTAATCACATGGGTGAGTCTCAACCTTGGTATATCCTAATCTTAGAATAAAATCATTAATCAACAATTAGTCTAATTATGTAGGTTAATCTCAACCTATGTGCTTCAAACAAAGCTCAACTACATAACCCATCCAAGTAGGTTATTCTCAACCTATTGGTTCTAATGGGTAATCAAGTATATATTCCAACCTAGTAGGTAATTCTTAACTTAGGATTTCAATGGGGAATCAAATATACTTCTCAACCCAAATAGGTTACTCTCAACCTAGGGTTTCATTCAATAGTAAAATAATGATTAAGTGATTATTCAATTATAGATTAGCAATATGACTTCTCATCCTATCGTAGTTTTCATACTATCACTGTTGATGTATTGCTAAACCTTATCATTCCTAAGGTTTCCTAGCATTATAAGCTAATAATGTCAAGTCACTTCATGACATTGATAATTTCATCATATACATGTAGTGTAGACTATCTATGTATAGAAACATTATCTGAATTCCCATATAGGGTATATAAGAGTATTAAATCACTCCCTTAAGCTATTCATGCTTTCATCAAATCTAGTATATAATACTATTGATGACATCCACTCCTTAATATGGAGTGTGTAAAAACACCCACAAGGAAATAATAACATTCATGATTCTTTCCCTTTCTAGAAGCGAGTAGATCTTTACTCTATTTTAGGTAATCTAATGTGTTTCCAATTAAAAACACACAAGGAAATCAATCTTTCAAATAAAAAGATAAAACATGAAGAGAATAGAATCCCATGCTTGATAAACACTTATTCCAATTGACCCACTAGATCTCAAGCTTTGCCTTCTCTTAGAATTAACTTAGCAACAAACCCTCTCAACTTCTCTCACTAAATTCCTCACAATAACTCTCAGCAAAATAAGAATTCTCTTAATGGAAAATATAGTAGAATGGAGTAGCATAATGATGCAAAGAAGAATTGTATCCAAATGAGGTGAGAATGCCTTATATTTATACCCAAAAACCAGCATCTACAGGCTCAAACAAGGCTTATGCTATGACACTTCTTAGCAATATACCATCAACTCGGCTTAATAAAGAAAAGGTGGTGGATTTCTATCATAATACTCATCAAAACTATATAGTAGATCAACCCAATGCTTTCCAATAATAGCTTGACTATTTCATAAAGCACATGCTTCATTGAGGAAATCGACTTTCAGGCTTATAAGACTTCTAAAGGAAACATAAAATTCATATTATGGTGCCAATTATTCATCACATTTCCTATTTACTAGCTTGTTGTTGAAATAGAGGAATAAGTCAAACTCTACTTGGCTATGTTTCACTTTGTTGACTTGGTCTTAGCTAGATCATTCCACACAAATCATTTGAGTCGACTTCCCTTATGTGCTGACAACTTTTATTTCCAAAGATTGCGCCATACATAAGTGCCTCCTTTCATCACTAAATTCATTCACTATTTTATTGCATATTTAAGTACTAATTTCACTATGGTTTCATGCACAACATTTACTTTGGTTTCTATTCATTCATGGAAATGGTTATACTCATTTGCATCGATGGCATGTTATATTATCTTACCTCTTTCACATAGGGTGCAACACATTACACTATTCTCTACTCATTAAATACAAACTATGCCTTGCCTATGTGTATATTGCACTATATTTTGGGAGCTTTTGTTTACACTTTAACTCCTTCATGGGTTGTGCACTATTCCAACGGCCCATAATTTGCATTTATTAACATTTGAATTTATGCATAGTAGATTAGAACTTATGTATTTCCATTGTCTTTTATCAATGATGATTTATGTGGTTTAATACTTAGCATTACACTTTACATGCAACGTTATATTCACATTATATCGACCATGGCATATATTCCATAAATCGGTCGTATCACATATCATATAAATCAGCCATGGGATATATATATGTACATATATATATAGTAATTGTTAATAGCATTGAATGCTATATATATATATATATATATATATATATATATATATATATATTGACAATAAGTTTGTCTAAATAATCCACTAGATATTCGAATTGAATGATGTCAAGTTAATATTTCATAAACAATATTGTTTGTATATGCATATTTATATACACAAATATGCATATATGTTTATTCATACACATATCATGTTACTATTTCATATCAACATAAATACATACATATCCTCGTCGACGTGCATATACATTAAGTGTATATATATACACACGTATATATATATATATAATTGATTCCCCGTATATGTATATTCATAAGTATTTCTACTTACATACATATGCACATGATTATGCTCTCATGCATGGTTCTATCTATCTATCTATATATATATATATATATATATTTAACTTACATATAAATCAATGTAAAGATGAGTTATTCACAAATCCCAAGACTCAAAGATTCAATCACAACAACTTGATCAAAAAATCAAAGTATTACAGACATTACTCAAAATTTTCAACCTATCCTCAAAGGTTACTTACTTGGTTCCAACCGACTCAACTCATCCAAACCAACCAATTCCAATAAGCCAAGACTAAGACGAAGGGTTCACTTATTGAATCTCATCCGACTCGACTCTTCTAAACCAAGTGTAGGTTCTGAGTGTGTGTAAGCTCGCTAAGGTTTCATTTAGGGTTACCCAACCAATCACTTCTCCCAAGTGATACTTCCCCTCCCTTCTGGAGGATTGAACCTGTCCCTACAACCAGCTTAGTACAACACCTTAGATGTTCATAGTAAATCCATTTGCATCATAACACATTTATATCAACAAATCATTCCACTAATTCAAAACATATTCATTCTTTTGAAATTAATAACATCTTATTGCGTATTCACATATTTCATTTACCTAACAAACATATTGAAGTCACAATTTATATTTATCAACATTTTTACTCGTATACATATATATCTATACATATATATGTATATGTATATGTATATATGTATACATATTTATGTATAACAAATCCATTTGCATCATAACACATTTGTATCAACAAAGCATTCCACTAATTCAAAACATATTCATTCTTTTGAAAGCAATAACATCTTATTGCATATTCATCTATTTCATTTACCTAACAAACATATTGAAGTCACAATTTACATTTATCAACATTTTTACTTATAATGCATATATCTATACATATATATGTATATGTGTCACATGTATATAATATTCATATGCATACATATACATATATGTTAATAATATGTATATATATGTATATGTATGCATATACATATATGTTTATATACATGTACATATACATATATATGTTATACATGTATACATATACATATATATGTTATACATGTATGCATATACATATATATATGTTATATATGTATGCATATACTATATAGACATATATGTATACCTATATATGTTATACATGTATACATATATATATGCTTGTATTATTGTGTTACATATACATATATATGTATGCATATACATGTAACAACAATAATAATAATGTATGTAATATATCTTTCATGCCATATATGTATATATAATATTATGTGTATGCATATGCATATATGTCTCTCCCTCTCTTTCTCTCCTGCCTCCTCTCCTGCTATATCTTTCTCTATATCTCTCCACTCCCCATATATACATATATATTTATATACATATATACATATATATTTATATACATATATATGTATACATATATATACATAAATACATATATGTATAAGATATATGTATATGTATACATATACATATATATACATAAATACATATATGTATAAGATATGTACATATATATCTATATACATATGTGTATTTATGTATATATGTATATACATATACATAAATACATATATATAGATATATATGCAAATATATATCTATATATATGTATATATGTACATATATATGTATGTATGTATATATGTATATATATCATTTAATTTATTTTTTTGGATAGTAAAAATACACCAAGGAGTAACTTTTTTATTAAACAAATCCTTATATTTTCTCAAGAATAGATATTCGCATTAAATTTTAAATAAATCTAAATAAAGTAATTAAATTTAATCCCAAATTACACAATTCTATCTTTACATCAAACGTAGTTCAACAACAAAAGGGTAATTATTTTAGTTCATTTTAGGAATGCTAATTCATTTATTTTCTTACCATACACATAATAGAAACTAATGAATGTATAATATCTTTGTTGCTTAGATCTTTACCAAGACTCCCAAAATAAAAGTATCTTCTAATATATAATTTAAAATGAACCTATTTCACTCTTTAATAAAAAATTATAAATGATGCTTTGCTTATTTGGAGAGATTAATTCATTTATTTTCCTTTCTAAGCACACCTTGGTACAATAATAAATTAACAAATATTTCTTGCTCTTGAATTTACACAACTAGCAAATTATTATTATTATTTTATTTATAAATTTAAACCATAACCACATAACATCCATGGACCAATGGGATCTCCACCCAATCGTAGGGTTGAAACACAACCCACCCTCGAGCTAGGAGTCACATAGTTTTCCAAGGTGCACACACATCACAGTTCTAAATCAACATTTAACATTTAGATACTTTCACATTATTACAAAACAAAGCATCTACACTTTTCCAACAATATCAATACACAACCTCCCATTTACATATCCTTAATTACTCCATAATATGCACATAAATGGATATTCATATTCAAGATGGACCATGTAGGTACTCACACCCAAAAATATAAACCCCCTTAAACCCCGAGTACAAGGTGAACCTAACTCACTCAAGAGGAGGTCTACTCCACACAAACATACTAACAAGAACAATACAACCAATGCACAAATTCTATCCCCACACAAAAACACAAAAAAGTGACACAAAAGATTTAAAATTTCTTTTCCACAAAGATCTCACACAAATTGCAAATATTCAAAACATTCATTCACAAAAATCTTGCAAAAGGGATTAGACCCTACCTTGAAAATTTTATTCAAATTGGTAGAAGTTGGTGAAGACTCTACAAGCCTCCTCCTTTCAATCCCTTCCTTTCTCTTCTCCTTTCTCTAATCCCTTCTCTTCCTCTCTTCTCTTCTTCTCTTCTCTTGGAAATTCTCTACAATTCAATTTTCAAAAGAAAACTAAGAAGACAACAAGATGAGAAAAATCCCCCTCTCCACTCAAGAAGAAAGCATAAATAGAAAAAGGAGGAGAAACTACCTCTCTTAACTATCCCAACCACTAACTCCCATTTTCACCACCCTTTAAAAAATGAGGATTTTAAGGTGGCTAACAATATATTAAAAGTTATTTTTAAGGTTTAATAAAATATTTACCCCTATATCTAGCACCTAAGGTCAATTGAAGATTACAAAAAATTAATTTAATTCACATAAGAACCACATAAATCACACTAAAAAATAAAAAATACTATGAGACAACTCACAAGGGTAATAAAATAAAACTTCCACACAATAAAATGACATCACAACACATTAAATTATACAAACAACATATTTACCACATTACCACACATGATTTTGATACCTCCACACAAGTTAATATCGATAGTCATGGGGAATAATACAAAAGGAAATAGATATATGTGACCCTTGAATACCATTAACAAATTTAACCTACTCAGTCAGCTATGGGTGTTAGTATATCACCAAAAAAAAAAATAGTCGAAACATCTAACATATATCAAAAAAATTAACATTCTGAAACAATTGTCATTTTCCAAAAATTCTTATGTACAATTATCATCTATGAGATTACATAGAAACTATATAATCAATAAACCATCTCAAGTGAACATTTAATCTCAATAAGATCTAATTTCAAATTCACATAAGTTAATCATTTGATAATAATAGTATAACCACCACTAGCAATAATCAATTGAAATCCATCATATAATCAATATCCCATGATAACCAAGACAAAGCATATGAGCATAAGAACATCAACTATGTATATGAAACAAACTATCATCAACAAAACTAATGTATAATTTCCAATCATATAACACATCGAAAACATCTAGAAAGAGTCATAATATCATCAAGGAAACATAGAATCAACATGGATCACATAAGGTAGGGTCTCATAGATTTCTACCTTCATGCGTGATTTGCAAGAATTTAATACGCATTAGGTTTGTGGGATTTAATATGTATGTGGTTTGGATTATTCAAATTTAGATGGAGCAAGATCTCCCACAAAACACTTATATCAGCCTTTTAATACTCAATGTGTCAATCTTTATGTTTGGTTTAGTTGGAATAAAATCCTCCAGAATGCACTTATGTTTGCCTTTGTCCAGTTGAGACAAGATTCTCTGCAAGATACTTGTATTTTCCCATTAGACTTATTAGGTTTTAGTGGGCATAATATTTCCTATAATACACTTTACACTTCCCTTTTATTACCACAAATTTTGAACTTACACTTTTTCATTTGTTTCACTTGGCATCAGTTTTCCCATAGATGATCTTAGTAGCGATCAGGAACTTGGGATAGGCACAAGATTAGGGAAACATCTATGCAGCCCCAAAAAAGCACATCTTCTCCGCAATGATCTCTTTAAACTTGGACAAAAATTAATCTAGAAGCAAAAACTAACACAACCAACACAAGCTAAGTGAAACTCGAACAACAACCAAGACGTTATATGGTTCTAAAATTGCATCCTTATTGTTTCAAATTTAAAACACACCATCAAAAGGTTCCAAACATTCTTGAAACTGATCCCACCTTTGACACTTAACCTTAGTTAGAGTAGGCTTTTATGTATAATATAATATAATATCAATAGAAATATAATAGTATGTTGAAGTTGTGGCAGTCTACAACGGCCTTAAATTAGCTCATTCTAAGGGCTATAAAAAGTCTAGCTTGAAGGGGATTTTCTCAACATAATTCAATGTCTTAAACAAGAACAAATTCCTAGTTGATCAATTGAAACTTTCATTAGAGAATCCCTTAGCATGATCAAACCCTTTGATGAGATAATTATATCTTATATATATTGTGAGGGGAATAAGGTTGTTGATGTGTTTGCTAATGTGGGTGTGAAGTTCCAATCATTAAAACATTG
>VDFB02374947.1:0-28193 GCA_007258455.2 Sequoia sempervirens
GAGAAAGGACGCAAGATGTCAACCACTTGAAATTCATGATAAAGATGATCGGGCCTTATGATGAATGACATGAAGATGATGGAGAGTAAAGGTGTTATTATGGATTAGGGTGGGTGGAAGACCAGGTAGAGTGATAGTAGTTGATGGAGCAGAGACTAACTACATATGGTGTCTATTCATTAGGTTTTCACCATGGTACTTATCTAAAGTACCACCGAAGTGGTTTTCACTATTGGAAAAATTATTTCTCTTTACTATTTCCATATTTTTTAAAATTATTTGTTGTCACCAAGACGCTTCTTTGCTAGGTTTTCATCAAGGTATTTTTTTTCTTTTTTTTTTGTATTTTATGGTTTTACCATGGCACTCTAAAGCTTTGTATAGAATTTGTGCAGGTGCAAGATATTGATAGGCTCAAACAAAGGTTCCGCTTCAAGTGTAGACAATTGATAAACTAAGCTAGAACCAAAAGATGTTATGACATATGGACCCAACTAGTTGGGCTCAGACTTTTCAGGTTTCTCACATTTTGCTTGTTTTTTTGTATTCTCCATCCACACCAAGTCACCAATGTTGAAGGGTCTAATCAAAACCCTTTTGTTGTAACTATGGAAAAGGTGGTTTTGATATGCATGTAGATGAGTCAAGGCGCTCTATCTACATTCATCAAGCAATTCTAACTCATGCAACCAGGATATACAATATTCCTCCTCATCAATAAGCCCTTTCATGGAGACCCGTAGGGAGGGGACTTTGACCTTAATTGGAAGGATAGCCTCTAAATCAAAGACTAGGGAAAATGGATTGGTGCCAATCAGTGTGTGGATGCTAGTGCAATACACCCATAGGGCAAGGTTAAGTTGAATGTGTCAGTCATGACCAGCATTAATGACAGTCTTTTTAAGAATTTTGATTATGGTCTTATTGGATGCCTCATCTTGGTTGTTGTCTTGCGGGTAATATGGTGTGGAAAAGCAGTGTTGAATGTGGAATTTCTCACATAGCTCATGGACATCCTAATTTTTGAAGGGACAATCATTGTTAGTGATGATGGTTTGGGGGACACCATACCGACATATGATGTAATTGAGGATGAATTTAGTGATTTTTTATTGGTGATGTATGTCATAGGGATAGCTTCAACCCATTTTGTGAAGTATTTGGTGGTGGTGATGATGAACTTATAGCCATTTGATGAGGTGGGATGAATTTTTCCTACAAGGTCAAGTCCCCATTAGGAAAAGGGACATGGTGAAGTGATGGGTTTCAACTCCTATGTAGATGCATGAATGAGGTCGTTGTGTATCTAGTATTGTCCATATTTTTGCACAAAGTGATAGAAATCATGCTTCATTATAGGCCAATAGTATCCCAATCATATGATCTTTTAGCTAGGATCAAACCACTAGAATGGGCTCCATATATACCTTTGTGTACTTCACGTAAGGTAGTGTGTACTTCGTTAGTGTCAAGAAATCTGAGTAAGGTGTTTTCAAAGCTCCATCTATATAAAGTATCTCCGATGATGACATAGCGAACAACTTTGCGGATGAAGGACTTGCATTGATTGTTGGAGAGGTCAAGTGGTATGGTCTAGGAATGTAAGTAGTCATAGGTATCCTAGCACCAAGGGGAATTAGGGCCAACAATCTCACATACCATTTCAAACTTTGGGACATCAAAGGCGAGAACCAACAGTTGTTCCACTAAGAACTCATACTATGACATATTTTTTGGAATATCCAAAAGAGACCCAATAGTGGCCATGGAATATGTTGCTTTATTTTGAGCAAATGGTACTTGGAAGTAGGAGATGTCTACAAAGTACTACTTGAAACTATCAACTAGTCATTTGTATGGTGTCAATTTCTCATCCTTAGTATCATAGTCATCGTTGACCTATCAAATAACCAATTTTGAATCACCAAAGACCTATAGACTTTTGATTTTCCATTTTATTGCCCTATATAATCCTATAAACAAGGCATCATACCCTGTAATGTTATTCATGCATGGGAAGGCTATTTAGAAAGATTAACTTGGATTGTATCACCTTGAGGGGTAATAAATAATATACTTGCACCTGATCCATGATTAGTATGTGAGCCATCAAAATACAATTTCCATGTTATTCCCATGTTGAGTGTGATTATTGACTCATCTGGAAAGTTAGAAACCAAAGGGTGATCGACTTGTGTGGGGACATCTACTAGTTGGTTAGTGATGAATTTTCCTTTTATTACCTTACATTCCACATACTAAATGTCGTATTCACTAAGTATCATGACCCATTTAGCCAATCATCCTATTAATGCCACCCCACTAAGTAGATATTTCAAGGGATCTATTTTTTCCACAAGCTTATTATGATTGTTTAACATGTAGTGTCTCATCTTTTGAGCAACGAAAACCATTACAAGACAAGCACGTTCAATTGGACAATAGTTAAGCTCATATCCCATCAAAGTGTGGCTAATATAATAGATTGTGTTCCTTTTCCTCATGGTCATTTTCAGTCAGCAATGCCCCTAGCGTAGTTGTAGTGGCTAAAATGTACAAAATTAGGGGTTTTCCATCCATAGGAAATATTAGGATGGGAGGCATCAAGAGATACTCTATGATCTGATGAAAAGCTACTTCACACTTGTCTATCCAAATAAAAGGAACTCCCTTGTGTAATAAATACTAAAATGGTTGACATTTATCTACAAGCTATGTGATAAAGCACCTAATGGACTAGAGTTAGACTTGTAGCATTCAAAATTGACTAATTCCTTTAGGTGGAGGTATGTCTAATATTGCTTTGACTTTTATCAGGTCCACTTCAATGCCTTGAAAGGAAATAATGTATCCCAAAAGCTTTCCTGATGTCAAGCCAAAGAAACATTTTTTTGGATTTAGGCGGACCTTATATTCTTCTAGCCATTTGAAAATATTTTCCAAGAATCTTAAGTGATTAACACATGTCAAGTAATTTTCCAAAAGATCATCAACATAATCTCCCATCAATGTTTGCATGAGATCATGAAATATGGTGGTCATAGATCTTTGATAAGTTGTGCCTACATTTTTTACTCTAAAGGGCATGACATTCTAGCAATATGTACCCCATGGGCAAGTGAATGTTGTCTTGTGTTGGTCTTTAGGGGCAATACAGATTTTATTATATCTTGAGAAGCCATCCATGAGGGACATCTCATAGCCAGCTATTAGGTCTACTATGATGTCTATATTCAAGAGTGGGAAGTCATCCTTCGGACATGCTTTATTCAAGTCTTGAAAATTTGTACAAATATGGATTTTTCCATTCGGTTTGGTCACTAGTACAAGGTTTGAGATCTAGTCTGCATAGTCAATAGGTCTTATGAAACCAACATCCAATAATTTATTAAGTTCAACTTTGACCAACATAGCTAGTTGAGGGTGCATTTTTCTAATTTTTTGTTTGATCAGCTTTGCGTTTGGATGCAATGGTAGATGATGCAAAACCAACTCGAGGTCCAACCTTGGCATATCAACATAAGACCATGAAAAACTAATTTGGTGTTCCGTGAAAAATTCTTGAAATTCTAGTTTTTCCTCTTTTTACAGGGATGCTGCAAAGAGGATGGTCTTAGGATTATTTGTAGTGTTGATGTTGACTTCCATTACATCTTGGATTAGCATCAAGGATCTCACTTGATTGACAAGGAGAAAGTACAACCCTCTATCCTTAGGTGCCTCGGAGAGCTTTTCACACTTGGATACGTCCTTTCTTTTTACTTTTACTTGGTCAGAAGTAACCTTGTGGTTTTCACCTAAAGATCATTCATTTTTTATTTTATTTTTGTCATTTTTCAACTAGAGGGTGCAAAAGCCTCACCGAAATATGTTGTAACATCAAGATCTATAATGAAGCCAACCTTATGGTCCCCATGCGGTATGCCCTCTAGTAGTCCCATACATTTAGCAATGGCCTCATCATTTTCAAATATGTCCAAGGTAGGTGGATCTTGTTGGTCACAATCAATCAATTGTGGGAAAATGAGGGAGATACCATCATTAGTGTTATTCAAGAATGGGTAAGCAAGTGATAGGGTAAAGAAAAAGGTATTATTGAGGTCCTACAAGGATTATATCCATGATCTTTTGTCTATGGTCTTTGGTGGGCCACATTCATAAAAGGAGTCAACAAGAATATTGATATCCATGAGGTTGGTAAAGGATGGACAAGGTATGTCAAACTCTAGTGAAAGAAATGATCAAGTTCATAGTCACTTGTGATCCAAGAATCTGACTTAGATTCGGTGTCACCGTAATAGATGGTGATAAGATCCTCAGGTGTCTCAACATCTTTCGAAGCACTCACATCCTTATTTGAAAGGACCTTAGTACTTGGAGCACTAATCTTAATTGGCACAAACCCTAACCATGAGTTCTTCGACCGCTTAAGATGTATCAAGGGTTCCCTTATTCCATTTTTATGTATACCAAGTCCATTGATTCCATCATAACCCTTTTGTTTCATGAGCTCAAAGTTTTTTCCATATTGTTGACTTGTGCAGGAGTATTTTTTGTTGTCTTCTTCTTGTATTCAATCATAGGAGCAACAAAATAATAGTTTAGATCTATTTTCTTCCTAGGAGTTTCTCTTACCTTAGAACTCTTTCTTTTTTCAAAGCCTAAACCAGTAGTATCCTTGTGACCTTTTTGTTTACCCAAGAAATCTACTAACTTGTCACTACTATCACACATATCTATCCATTTCCTCAAGGCTACAACTTCTTCCTCTAAATTATAATACTCCCTTTCTTTGGTGTCTAACTCCATTTTTGTGACTTAGAACTACAACCCTCTTGTTCTCTTCAAGTTGAAGATTTAGATCTGCAACTAATTTTTCAGACTCATTAACCCTGTTGATCATATTTTCAATATCCTTTTGGGTCTAATTTGTTTATACTACTGCCTCCTTTTTTAGTCTTTTTTATTTCACCAAGAGCACATCTCAATTCTCCTTCAAAATAAACCTCTTCTTCATTATTATCAAATTGATCTTCACTCTTTTCTTTGTGATTTTCACTTAGTCTAACAATAGTCATAAACAAATTTTTATCTCCTTCTTCAATAGAATCTTTTGAACAACTATCTGTTACACCAACATCCTTAATGAATAGACTTTTCTTCTCTTTGAAAGAGTTTTTCCTTTTAGGATTATATTGTTTCTTCTTTCCTTGTCTCCTATTGTCCTCTTCATCAATTTTGGGATCTTTATAGGGACATTGAACAACATAATGTCCTATCTTACCAAAACTAAAACACTTGAATGGAAGCTTCCCCTTATACTTTCCTGACCCTTTCTTCAATCTGCTTACAAAGGTGGATTCTTTTTCATTCAATTCCTTTGAATCATATTTTTTCTCTTTTTCATTTTTAACAAATTTACAGGCAACCTCTTTGCTTGTGGAGTCATCATTACAAATTATCATCTCATAAGCAATAAATGTGCCATGAAGTTCATCTAAAGTAAGTTTATTTATGTCTCTCTCTTCTACAGAAAATTCCTTGGAATCATACTTGGATGTTAGTGATCTTAGTACCTTCTTGACAATATCTTTTTCTTCCAAGGACTCGCCAAGACCACAAATAGCATTGACTGACTCTTGACCTCTTAGAATATAATCAACAACCTTCTCATTCATATTTAGTCCTTCAAATTTTGATCTAAAAGTTTGTAACTTGGCTTCTTTGACCTTTCCATCACCCTGATAGATACTAGATAACTTATCCCAAACATCCTTTTCAAATTTACAATCCATAATCTTGACAAGTATATCATTAGTCAATCCACAACATATGGCATTTTTGGCCTTGGTATTACACTCATAATCCTTGTTCTCATCTAAGTGGAAGGTGCCTTAGTAGTAGTGTACTCATTCTCTACTATTGCCCAAACATCATAACCTAGGGAAGATAAGTAGGACTCCATTCTAAATTTCCAAAAATCAAAACCAACACCATCAAATAGTGGTGATTTGAAAGTAGAATAACCTTCCTGATTATCCATGTTAAGTAATCCAATATCAGAACCTCCTAAGGTGATTAAAATTGTGCAAGAAACCTAAAGCTTTGATGCCACTTATTGGAATATAGGACCACTAAGAGGAGGGGGGGTGAATCAGTGGTCTAACAAGGAACCAAATTTTATCAATCAACTCACTTGTATTATACAAAGAGATCCATTGAAAACACTTCAAACATTATAGTTATTGAATGTTGAGTGAGTCACAAAGATATATAAATCAAAACATGACACATGAACAAAACTAACCTATTAAAAACAATATGACAAACCATCAAGAGGAGACATAACACAAGTATTATGAGTAGAAAACCCTACAAGGGTGAAAAACCACTCTAAAAATAAACTTTGTTAAACCTCATTGGCCAAAAACCTCACTAGTTACATTCTATCCCTCACTAGAAACACCTCACTAGTATCAAGTTATATGCCTCATTAGGAATACCTAATTTGGATCAAGTTCTATGACTCACTGGAAACATCTCACTAGAATCAAGTTCTATGCATCACTGGAAATACCTCACTGGTATCAAGTTCTATGCCTCATTGGAAATACCTCATTGGTATCAAGTTCTATGCCTCACTAGCAATATTCTATGCCTCATGGGAAACACCTCATTGGTATCAAATTTTGTGCCTCACAAGCAAAACAATATGTCTCAATGACAAACAAAACAATACACCACTTTCATCAATTTTAGAAGAAACAAACAAAAATAAAAGGATTACTCCATTTCAAGAAAACCCACTACTCATGTGATCCATATCTACATCAATAATTCAACAACCACAATCTCCCCTATTCACACACACTGTAACCGTTCAAGATATAACTCTTCTTGAACAAGAATCTCCTTATTTCATCTATTAGAATTGGCTATGGATGTCAAGATCTATGGACCAAATGGAAAGCACAAAAGAGAGAGATGAATATGATAAGAATAGATTGTATTCAATGTCAATGATATGAGATGATTGATTGATTACAAATGAGAGAGACCCCTTGGTTATATAGCCAAAGTGAGAACATAGAAGGGCATAAAATTATGACAAGTGTTGTAATCTTATGACATGAGACAACTATGAATAGCTATCACTCCACTTAAGGTGGAGAGATAATCACATGATGTATCCACAAAAGGTGGAAATGATAAAGTAATGACATGTCAAGTCCACCAAAAGTGGAAATTCTCCAACAACCTCCTATGTGGTCCCTAAGTAAACTTAACTAAGGTGTAATTATGACCTAGGACAAGGTACAACACATTTAATTACACCAACACCCCCCCTTAAGTGCAACTTAGGGAGTGACAAATTATTATGCAAATGACACAAAGATGCAAAGATGGGTCCCGACTACTAGGCCATGTTAGGTACCCATGTACAAACAATGCAATCTCTCATAAGAAAGGAAAGGGAGAAAACCTCATGGGAAAAACTCCCCCTCAAAAGAGAGATGAACTACAAAAAGTGAAATACTCTCAATGATGCATGAGAAGGTAAAAACCCCATGTGAGGAAAAAGACCCCCCCATAAGAGAGAAGTAGAAGAGAGACAAGGTAGCCCCCCTCAATGTTGAGTCTCTTGCAATGATGGTAGAAGCTCAACATTGAATGCTAAAGATGATCCAATCTCGGCTAACAACATTCCTCTCCTTAGGAAGAAACAAAACTATGGATGTATGCAGGATATCATGAAGATGGATGATGGATGATGTTTCTGAAGCATGCTCAAGTGTCTCCATGTCAATGTTGAAAGCTAACACACTCCAAACAGGTGTTCTAGGCCACACTGTTGAAGAGGACAATCCAACATCAAGTAGAGATGAATGCAGAACATGATCCAAAGAAAAAAATATCCCCTCTGAAGATAAAGAAGCCTCCTCCAAATGTTGTCCAAAAGTATCCACACTCATGCCAATCTGTGAAGAATGATCATGTAGAGAATGAACAAGGGGGTCAAGGTGATCCCTCACAACAACTGAAGAAGGTGCATCTTCATCAAAGAGAAGATGAATGCTATCGATGGTGTCCCCCAAATTTGCAAAATGAGACTCCATAAACAAGTCTAAAATACCTATCAAAAAGTCATCCAAATTAGCCATATCTGGAAGACAATCAAGATCATGTTGTACTGAATCACTAGGAGCCAAAACTGTAGCAACACAAGTATCATCAAATGCAACAGTAGGTGGAGGAGATGAAATGCATGGCTCAAGTATTGGATATGATGTGAGTATGCCCAAGTTCAAAAAACCAAATGTCTCCTCTGAATCATGGTGTATGTGATCAATAGCCAAAGGAACATTGTCATCATCAGAAGCAAATTGTGCAAAGGTGTACAACCAAGATGAATGATCAACCACCCCAATAGCAATGATCTCTCTAGTCTCCAAGTCTCGAATGATTATAGAATTAGGTGTGAACTCCATAGTTCTCCCATCTCCACCATGTGTAATCTGATAAATGGAAAGAATATTGTTTGTCAAATGAGGAACACACAAGGCATCTTGAAAAGTGTTGTCCCCAATGCTAATTGATCCCTTCCTAGTTAAACTCATATATGTATTGTTTCCCATCAAGATAGGAGACATAGAACAAGGCTAAAATGAAGAGAAGATAGTTTGTGAAGATGCCATATGATGAGATGCTCCTAAATCTAGAAGCCATCTCCCTGATCCTGGACCTGAAAGAGCACAAAGAGCTTGTCCTTTATATCCTGATATTTGTCCTTTGTCCTTTTTAGACTATTTTGAAGTAGAAGGAGAAGAAGATTCAAACATTCTAAAAGTAAAATCAATGTGATTCTTTTTGAGATGTTTCAACTCATCAATGTCCTTCTTATAACAAGTGTTCTTCATGTCCATCCTTCTTGCAATATGCACAAAAAGGTCTCTCCTTGTTTGATGTTTCTCCTTTTGATGATGAGGATTCTAATTCTTTATGTGGCTTGTTCTATTTCTTCTTTTGCTTCTTATCAAGATTCCCTGATTCTTTTTGTACCTTAGACTCATTAGCCACCAATGCTTGTGGTTTGGAAGACTTGATTAGACCCATGTTCATTAACTTAGCTTCCTCTTGAATTAGGAGATTTGCAAAGTCATCAAACTTAGGATCAACATATGATGCTCCCATAGAAAGTCAATGGGTGTGAAAGCCAGAAACAAATACTGAATACTCGGGACCAAGCTTGGATAACACATTCAGAATCAATAGTAAATCCTCCTTTTCAATAGTGCATTATTTCAATTGTGTTCTTAGTTGCTTGATTTTGGAAATGTAGTCTTGGATGTGGTCAAAACTTTTAGGATCAAGATTCATCAAATCATTATCAATCTGATAGCCTCTAATCTTATCTGTTTTACCAGACAATTTTTCAAAAGTCTCCCATGCTTCTTTAGGTGTATTACATGATTCAATATGAAATTGCAAATCAAACGAGACTAATGAACATATGCATCCAAGTGTTTTCTCACGATCAATCTCCCACCTTTCCAATTCTTTAGCATCAATAGGTTTTTGAATTGTGTCCTTTAGATGACCTATTAGACCTTTCATCATGAGATAGTTCCATACTAATTTTCTCCATGTAGCATAATTATGTGGATTTAGGGGTTCAATTTGATATTTTCCCATTGCAAGACCACAAATCAAACAAAAGAATGCAAGCAATCATTGCATGATTACCCCCCCAAATCACTCAATCAAGAAACCCCCCAAACAATATCTGATTTGGCACTTTATACTTAGTGCGTTTACAGTTGCCACTTGCCAAAAACAACAAAGTGCTCTTTGATCTTGCTACATGCAAATGCCAAAATAGCCCACATAATCAAGTATAATTTTTGGTACAAAATGAGATCAATCTAATCATACCACTGAGAAGTACACAAAAAACAATGCACTTTCAAAAGAATATTGCACCCAAAAATGTTACCGTAGGAGCAAGATATGAGCTCCCAAAGTTCCAAAAATGAGGACGAAATAGCAACACCTATGAGAATCTGTAAATTCTAGAAAAATAGGCACCAAAACCAAAAACTGATTGCACCACTACATACAGCACAAAAAATTGCTTGAAAAAAGGAGTCAAAATGAGCAAGATATTAGCATTTGAAAATGGATTGCAAAATCAAAACTGCCAATGGAGAAGGGGTAGAAATTTTTTTTAAAATTGATGACACAATGCTGATGTGAGGCTACCGTCAGCAAGTCATTATCTTAAATTTGATGGCCTGATGCCCGTCACCAAAAAACTCAACCATTGCCGGAATATATTGTGGAATATGCTTTTTTTTATTGGAATATTCTTTAAACACCAGTAGTTATCAAAATCTTGGCGAATCTTCAAAGAAGCTGCCAGTCGGTATTTTGACTACCGGAATTTATAACTCCCACCAAATTTTGAATTTCTTCGTTAGCCAAAAGTTTTATTGTGATAGCCGCCGGATTTCTTTGGAATAAAACCGTCGGTGGCGGATGTGTGGGGCCCACGTGGGGTGATTTGACCGCCCAACAGGTACCTTGTACCCTTGTACTATGTCTGCACAGTACTATGTACTGCGAAATACTCTGCAAAAATTAAAATTTCTACTTTCTTTTTTTTTTTTTTTAAATTACAATAAAATATAAAAACTATGAATATTTTACACAATATCTGAAAAAAATTTGCAAAATATATTATAATTTTTTTTCAAAAAATTGTACCATGATGCATTAATGACGCAACCTAGGGGGCAGTATGACTCTCCACGCAAAAAATATTTGCCTCACCGGACAACTACTCTTAATCGGACTAATTGACAATCGATCTTAGGGTTTTTGGCCCTTTTGGACATAATGGCAGGGTCAAATTTAACCCAAAATGCTCCAAAATTGCAGCTACCTTCTAGATCTAGCAACCACTCTTCAACTTCAAACCCTCCTAGATTTGGCCTCGTATGTCTGATTTGGACGAAACAAAAGGAAAATTTGACTTTCTCGAACCTTTCAGACGCAATGGTAAACTTAGATTTGCACCAACAAGCTCCGATATGAACCTACAACAAAGAGAAAAAAATGGAACCTCCCCAAATCTTGAATATCTCTTTAGAAAAAGACTCTCCAATGGCACCCAAACCACTCTGATACCATGTGTTAGAATTAGCTATGGATGCCAAGATCTATGGATCAAATGGAAAAAACAAAAGAGAGAGATGAATATGACAAGAATAGACTATATTCAATGTCAATGATATAAGATGATTGATTGATTACAAATCAGAGAGACCCCTTGGTTATATAGCCAAGGTGAGAACATAGAAGGGCATACAATTATGAGAAATTGTCATAATCTTATGACATGAGACAACTATGAATAGCTATCACTCCACTTAAGGTAGAAAGATAATCACATGATGTGTCCACAAAATGTGGAAATGATAAAGTAATGACATGTCAAGTCCACCAAAAGTGGAAATTCTCCAACAACCTCCTATGTGGTCCCTAAGTAAACTTAACTAAGGTGTAATTATGACCTATGACAAGGTACGACACATTTAATTACACCAACATCATCAAACACAAAATCTGTTACACATCTAGCTTGTCACTAAGGAAGAAAGAACAATACAAAGACAGTGACTTTTTATTACATTTTTAATTGCAAATATGTGAGCATTCTCACATTAATAACTAACACTCTCCAAAACCAATACACTTTAAATTCTTGTAAGCATCAAGTGTCACTACTCTCAAAGACGCATATTATTCAATCCTTTTTTCTCTTCAATCATATCATTTTTTTTTCAAAACAAAGCACACTATATGAACCATAATGATATAATAGCATTGTATATAAATGTTATGCATGTTTCCATTGTAATGGCTTTATGGTACAAAATTTTGACAAAGATTCAACTCTTATATACTCATCTTCTCACACCGATGATAACTTGTTCAAAAAGGAGACTTTATATTTGAAAACACTTATTCAATAAACCTCATATCCTTCCTTACTTTGTATATGCAAACATGCGGTGTTTTCAACTTTACTAAACTTGCACAATAATGGCCAAATGCATGTTAACTTCCATTATCATCACCTACCTGTTAGAATTTCAATAGACTTTAAATATAATCCATTGATCCATAATTTGGCACCTTCATGGTGACTGTTGATCCTATGTTCTACAAAATAGTTACAAAATTGAACCAAAGGCAAAGACTGTCAAACACCTATTGGAAGTTTAAATAAGAAACCTTGATTTTTGTCTTCCGCCAAGTTATCAATTAAACAAGAGTCATTGATTTCTTTTGGGTGGTATAACATAAGCTATTGACTTGCTAAGCTAGTTAAGCCAAGGATTAGGGCTAGTTGTTGATGAGTTTAAAGCCCTCAAGACACAACTAAAGTGTCTTTCCACCGATTCAAGTGAGTCACAAAAAGAAAACCTTTAATGCAAAATATTATGCTTTTGACATTGGTTTAGATCCTTATAGAAGAATGGAGATCTCATCAACAAACTATTGGCTTGGTTTGTCATTAATATCAAAGGTTTTTGCAAAGGTTGAAGGAATTTGTTGGTTGATGATCATTGCAAAGTTCATTCATGAAAAATGATATGTCCATGTTCTTGGCCATCCAAAAGGTGTTTTTCCATTCAATTATTGATGTCCACCATGGATTTGAGAGGTATTGATACTCATTGGGTGATCCCACAATACTGGTTTATAATTTTTGGCCAAATTGGACACTGAATTGATTTTTTCTAACTAAATCTTCACTTTCAGGCACCTATAGTTTCTAAACCATGAAGAATTTGAAGATGATGCAAACTAGTGATTTATAAAATTTTGTCTATAGATTCTAAATATATTTTTTTCAATTTTTTTGGAATCAGATTTTACTTCTTTTCCCATCACCTTTAAAAACTAGTTTTTTTTAGTAAACACCATTTTTAAAGAGTGATGCTCACCGTAGACAACATAATTTTTTTTCCGTGAAGGATAAAATTCTAATTTTTTTGAATTTAGATTTGTAACTATGATATCTAGTGCTTTCATTTTGTTTAATAGTGTTTTATTAAATATTTTTTCCTTAATCAAGTTTCAAAGTCAAACCAATTACAATTCAAACATAAGTGAACCATATACAACATAACTTTTTTGTATGTATCGAAATTCAAATTTTTTTTTGTTGGATCAAGGACTTCAATATCTAGTGCACTGATATTTTTCAAAAAAAAAATGATAATCTTCTATTTTTCGACGTGTAGAATAGAGAGTTTGTTTTTCGGTGAAAAACCTATGTTTAATCAAAGTAAAAAATATATATATAATAAAACCAAAAAATATTAAAATTATATTCATTGGATAGCTCGTTCTGAGGACTACCATCATCCAATTGGGTGTGCAAATTCTCTTCCATTTCCATCCTCAACTTGAGCTTCCAAGGAAAAAATTTGGAGATTTTTGGTGTCAGAGGGGGAGAAAGGGGGAAAAGAGGGGTTCTAGCAAACCAGGGGATTCGCTCAAACCCCCCTGGTTCTAGTGAACCCCCTTTAATGCAATTAAAAAATAAACCCATTAAAGGGGGGTTCGCCCGAATCCCCCTAGTTCTAGTAAACCCCCTAGTTCTAATGAACCCCTGGTGCTATCGAACCCTTTAGGGGGTTCTCTGAAATTTCCAAAATAAAGCAATAGTTGAACCATGCAAAGATTTTTCCTAAATTTATCAATATTTTTTTTTCTTTCCAAATTCTGTACCAAATTCTTTAATAATTGAAACAGATCTAAATTGTAATAAGATTAACCAATAAATAAACTCCAATAAATGAACTATAGGATTCATTTGAAAATGTGTAGACACGCACAAGGCAGAGAAGGAAGGAGACAAAGAAACACAAAGATAAAACACACGGGAGAGCTCAGAAATCTGAGCACTCATCAATATTATATCTAGATCTATGCTGATAAGAATAAAAGAAGAAGATTCGACGCATATCTACAACATAAGATTTCTTTAGTCTATCAATGAAGCTCTTCCTCAGAGTCTTTCGACCCCTGCGTCACTTCCCGAACCCCCCCTCTATGTGTGCCACTGTGATGTCCCTCCATAAGGAGAACAATCTTCATTTCTGCAATTTCGCTGCTGGAAACAAACACAGAACAGAGGAGAAACGCAAAACAGACGATAACTCTGAATTTTTGAGCTCCCCCAACTACAGGCTCATCCGTTTAATTTATAAGAAAACACATAATAAATGTTAAGTAGACTGTAGCACAGAATTAGATCTGTCATTTATGCTGGTTTGGTGGCATAGCACAATATCAATAAAGTCATCATGATAAAATGCCTTTTGGATGCTCTTGATACCACACATGCCTTGTATTTGGACATCTTTCATTATGATAGGGAGAGTATAAAGTCCAAGCCCTTTCCAAGTTGGTCACTTAGTAGGTACTCATGATAAAATATAATTCCTAATGATAACTTTCTACAATCATTCCCTTTTATATCCTTGATGATGATCTATTTAGCATAGAGTGTAATGCTTTGATGAAAAATTGAGAGTACTCTTGAACCATGAACATCATGAGGGAGATAATGAAATTTCCAAGCAAAATTATGAAATCCTTTATTCCCATTAGTAAAGGTCCAAAGAAATTCCCTGAGAAACTTCATGTTTTTTAAATAAAAGGACTTGGAAAGGAACCAACAAGAGGATTAATATTAAACATGGGTAATGGAAAAAAAATTATAGTAGACTTAGAGATTTTTAGCTAAAGGATTAATTCTTTGCAGTCCAATAGATTAGTTTTTTTAAATTATGGCAATGATAGCTTGCCACAAGATGGTAGGTGAGTTTTGGAAACTAAGGGATACCAATTTTTTTTTAAAATCCCCATAATCAATCTTTTTCGAACCAAAAGAATCTAACGAACTAGGTTTAGGAAGAAAAGACTATTTATAGCGCATTAGGTATTTTTCCATTGAATAATTGAACTAAAGGCTTGGTGGAATATATTAAGGAAATGAAGAGCCTATTTGATATCAAAATTTTCCTTAAGAAAAGTGATAAATGAATAGTCAATAAAATGACCATTGACCAATTAGTTAGACAAATTGGCCAAGTCAATATCGTTAACAAGCTTATAAGAGGGCATATGGGCCAAAATATGACCAAAGGCTTTAACAAAAAGTATACAAAACTTACAAAAGATAAAGGGAAACACTAGAAGATATATCAAAATTAAAAAGGCTTGGATTGTTGTCCATTAATGGTGATGCAAGTTGAGGCATTGGTGAAAAAAATTCTTAGCAAAATGAATAAAATAGTTCCAAACCAAGTGCCTAAATCATGGCAATAATAAAGGGGTATTCAATGTGGTCATAATTGTAGATTATTGATAATGTCAAGATCATTCTATCCCTTCCTAGATTTAAATAACATTTTTGAGGATGTAATTTGCTAGGGATGAACCAATTGAGGAAGGAGTGGCCTAAGCTTAAGAGGAAGAAATTTGGCAATAGTCTTGTAGGATATATTTAACAAGTTTACAAGCCACCAATTATAGATTTTCTTTGGGTCACTGAATACTTGTGTAAATTTAATATTCCCTTATTGATTATGGCTCATAATAATTCTTATTTAAGGCTTCCATTTAGACTTTGTGAAGATCCTCACCTACAATATCCCTTTTTTTTTATAAAACTCACACAATAATTTATCCAATAAAATGGATTTTTCATTAAAACAATGAGAAGAAAACCACACAAATCTTCCTTAGTGAGAAGTTAATCACAGAGAATGCACTAAGATGCAGAAACTTGACAAGGAACCATATTCATACGTTGCTACAAAGAAATATTTTGAGTTGAAGTATAGTTTTGAGAAACAAAAAAAATGCTCACAATTTACTAGACAAAGGCCTAAAGAATGTCCAAGATTTTTTGAAAGAGATACTACCCCTCGACTTTCTTGATGGCTTGAAAAAGGCCTAAAGTTGGTACCATCTCCACAAAGCTATCTAACCCATCTCATGCATGGGTTCTAAATCAAGCTTTCAAAAATGTTTAAGATAAGCTAACAACCATAGCCTTGTGAGTACTAAGTGCTTATTAACTCATCTTAAGAAGAATCTAAAACATGAAGTAAAATTTGAAATATTAAAAAAATAGTATTTTTAAATTGTCTCAAAATTCTAAAATAAAATATATCAAAAGAATAAAAAGATGAAAGTAGAACTTTATTTGTAGACTGTTAGAAGTTTATTTAACTAATCAAAATAAGATAATTACTCAATTTTTTTATATAAATAATATATAAAATTACAGTTAAACGTCAACCATTTCAAACTAGACATTCAAATAGAATACTATTTAAAAAATATAACTAAAACATATTATGCAAACTCCTTAAATGTCGCAAATTAATATAGAAGGTTTTTTATTACTTGACTCCAGATAGTAGTCAACACCTACCATTTTTAATTTCAATCACGCGGGGGATGTGATTGGCGAAAAATTTCTACGCATATTTAGAAATTTTAGTTTTCTTTTCTTCTTCCCATCTCGTAGACTTATAAATTCCCATTCACCCTCTTTGCGTTCGTCAACACTTATCTATTGTAATTTATATATGCATACAAATTACAATATTCATGCTTTAGAAATCAATATTGATATGTTAAAATCAATATTTATGGTATATATTGATTCATTCTTTCTTTTACAAGCATTAAAATGAATTTTGTAGTATTCAAAAAAATTATTTTTACTTTATATGGTGTTAGCTACAAGTTTATATTGGTGAAATGAGTCCTTGACACATGCTCCAACTCCATCATGCTCTCCTTTATTATGTCCGTTCTAAGAAAAATACAAAAATATTATGTTGTAGCTAACATGGTATTGAGTTAACTAATTGAATACTTTTACAAAATTTAATTATTTTATAAAAATACAACAATCAAAACCATAAGATAAACCATATATTGATTTATTCAAAAGTAATTTAATACAATATTCAAGAGTTAAATTCAGAATTAACCAACACATGGACATCAAATCAAATCTAGTTTTTTAAAATATTTATGCCATGTGTCATTTTAAATCCTAAAAAACAAAATCTAAAATAATGAGAACTACATGGTTTTTATCTTAATCAATATTATCATTGATGCGAAAATGAACCTTACTCATGATCATTTGTTTAGGTGTACTACTTTTGACACCATCAACATGAAAATCAAAATTTCTATAATAGACCTATATGAAGATTACTACCTACTCTAATTGATGACATTGAATCTAAATCTATGTTTGAGGACTAAATATATAATTCTTAATAAAATCCATAACAGAAATAATTTACAACCATGTGGAAAATAATTCTTCAATTCATAAAATTATTTATCCTATCACCTTGCACCATGATAGTGTTTTTTATTAAGAAAGCAGGGTTAAAGGGTCTTCACCCATGATAATTTTGGATATATGATAATACAAAAGAATTTCACATAAACTTATTCCAAATAAATTGAAATTCTTTAAGATATATTTTATGGATTCATTTCCTAACGTGGTTGTGTATTTTTCATATTTAAATATTTTCTAAATGATTTTCTATTGGATGATCAATATCTCTATTAGTGGAAGTTTCTTCAAATTTTTATAATTTATACATGTGTATTTGATACACTCCACATTGAATTCATTTTAACCTTCTAATTTTTCATATATAATGAACTTTAAAATTTTAGTTTTTTTCAAAAAATGATTATATTTGGATTAATTATTACTATGAATTTTTTATATGTCTAAAGGTGTAGATGAAGTATTATATAATTTTAATAGTAGTCGTGTTTAAATATTGTTGTACTTGATTATTTGCATAACCATAAATCCAATATTAGTGGGGTCTTGCCTAAGAGAACCCTTCCCTTAATGATTTGACAACTCTCTAATGACATTCATAAATACCACTAATCCAAATAGTAGAGTGAGAGGTAGTGAACTAGGAACATTTGAGAGTAGGAGTGCACATCAAGATAAGATCATATCCATGGCCATGAAAGTGGAAAAAAATCCTAAGGTGAAGAACATAAAGTGAATCATCATTTTTAGTCATGAGACCTTTAAATTTGAATGCATTAGTATACATATTCAATGCTAAGATTTCCTAAAGCTAAGTGAGCTATTAACCTTATTCACATTTACTTTCTCTAATTAACATTTAATTTTGAATTATCTAATCACACAACACTCAATTAATTAATCTAGGTTAATGTGTATGCTTATGCATGTGCATCTATTGGACTAACCTAAATTAATCTTAGGAAAAAAATATTTTTCTTCACAACATTTTCCATATGTTTTTCATTAAAAACAATCAATAATAATTTTAGAAGTGGTAGAATGAGATTTAAATTTGGAATGCAAGAAAAAATGGGAATCACTCACTTTATTTTGTAAAATAACATTTTTTGTCTTTGATCGTTAAATGTTTAATGTTTAACATCACACAAAATTATAATAATAAAATAGTGAATCCTAATTTAACATGTATTTATGAATTTTAATCCTTATATCTTAATTTATCATTTTGAATGTATAAATAAGAGTTTAAAAATTAATAAATAATTATGATGCATATTTACTTCATATTCTCAAAGAATTAAAAACAATAAAGATTATAGTCTATGTTTATATACCAAATTTCCTTAAAAAAAAAAAAGTTCATATCACAATAAAATCTATCTAATTTAATTTTTTTAAATTACTTTGGTGTTTAAAATCATCTAATATAAATATTAATTTAATCTAATTTGATTTTTTTAAATCACTTTGGTGTTTAAAATCATTTGATATAAATATTAATTTAAGTCACCTTGTAATCCCTTAGAAAAGGACAACACAGTTACGTGATACACTCAGAAAGTTGGTAGCCTAGAGAAAATTAAAGCTCGTATTATTGTTTGACACGTGTAAGAGGAGGATCATGTGATGGTCCGAATTAAAGTTAAAGTTGATTAAAAAATATGTGAAACAAATCAAATATTATGAGTCGCATACCGTTGAACAATTCTATGCATTGAAGAGAATTATTTCAAGGAAATTTTATTTATATACTGTGATATTGATAAGCATGCATTTGATAAAAAAATTGTCATGTAATAATAATATAATTTCATAATTGTTATTGATGATATGACAATCTTTTCATCTATTCATGATAGAAATAGGATATGATTTTGTAGTAAAAGTGTGTTGAAAACTTTAAGCATTCAAGTACATAAACAATGATAAATCATATATCAAAAATAAAAATGATCACAAAAGAGATACAAACCATAGTTCACAAGATACATGTGGAGAAAATCTTGTGGGAAAAAATTTCACATCCAAGAGATCTAAAGCTTGTATTAATCTTTCAAATGAGTTACACTAATACAACTCAAATTCAAGCACTTCATTACAACTACAACCCACAAAACAACCTCATTTTCCTTCAATTCAAACACTTAATATATAGACATGAGGAAAACCACAAAATCATGAATGGTTTCTAAAACCATGTGCAATAAGCTAGTGACTAATTTGAGCTTTATTATCAATGCACAAATCACAACACCCAAATCAAAAGGAGTTAAATTAGAAACTTCCTCTTTCAACTAAAGCTCACTACTTGTGATCTTATCTATCTTTTTGGTGATCTTCCTTGATCTTCTTCAAATCGACAATTTACTCCCTCTCATCACGTTCTTTCTATTTCAACAACTCTTACATATTTTTAAGTTATCATAGTTTCATTTAGAAACTACCATGACAACTAAGAGATCATTAGAAATTGTCAAATTACAAAAAACAAGTGACAACTAATGTCACTTCAAGTGATTGTGAGAAAGTAAATAAATACTTCTAATATTAAAATGCTACAAGGTGTATGTCACCTATTCCAACACCTATGATGATATTCCTTTAATCTATCACAATAGCTCTACTATGTATATGGATTATGACTTGTCATGCATTATATTTTATACTACACACAACACTATTCCTACTTTTATGCTTGAGGTATAATTATACCACATGAATATTCCTATGTATAGTTATTCTATTATGGGTTATAATGTGCATTCTCAACCTAATAATACCTGTGCGTGTGTCGAATGTGGAGAGTATTCTAATGTCAACACAAACCTTAATGAGATGGTTTACATTCAAAGTTTGAAGCAAGTAAAACTACTTTATTCGTAATACAATAAAATATTTCAAATACGTATCATTGTCCTCTATTTCTAGGGATTTATTAAACCATTTGGCCCTCAAATTTCTATGGGCACAAAGGTTGTTAAAATGACTACCTAGAAAATGAGATTTGATGCTTAATATGCAAGCTAAGATTATTTCTATGTGCAAATGTGTGCTGGAATGATTAGTGGTATGCTTCTAAATGAAACAAAATGATGGAAAGGATAATGGATACAAAGATAAATGAAGGATGATGTTTATGATGAATGAATAAGTGGAGACAAGTGAAATGATATGAAACTATAATGAACTATCCATGATTATACATACGATCAAATACAAACATAAAACAAACTAACCTAAAATGTAACTATGATGCAATGGGGATGATAAAATGTAACTATGAAGTGATTAAGTAATCTAAAATGAGAATGCAAAGTAACACATGATACGAAAACTAATTATAAGACTCCATGAATACTCCAAGCTCCTACGAAAAACCTGCATGGTAACAATACTCAAAGTGTGGATGAAAAATGACATTACAACACTATTCCAATTTGTATCTCGAAATAGCATTATAACATTACTCAAAAGGTGGATGATAAATGCTAAGGAAAGAGGGTGTATTTATAGGGTTTCTCAAGCATTTTGTGAGGTGGCACCTATCAATGGTCTAGATTTGAAGGAGAAATAATAGACAATGGAGATGAAAGGAATTAGGATGTTGTCCCCTTGACCAAGGACAACATGCCATGTGTGTGGAGAGAATCCTTTGACCAATTGGAAACATGCCAAATGTATGGGATTCCCAAGTGTGTGAAACAAATTGCTCCAAATTTGTTGGAAGTGTGGGGGAATAAAGCCATGTGCTTTTTCTCATTGGTGGAAGTGTGTGAGGGTAATTCTAATTAATAATTAGGCTTATTTATTTTCATGTGAACTTTATGATGTGGCACACAAAAAGTTGTAGAAATGTGCTCTAAAGTTCTTAATCAGGATTAAGGAAGGTTAATTAAATAAACACATTTAGGGTATTTTATTTATTTAATTATTTAGAAGAATGTGATTTTGGAGAATTAAAAGAAAGGTGAACAATATAAATAAAGTAAGACCTTATTTATATGTAGTTGAAGTATTAATTAAATAGGTTGTGTTTAATTAACTGAATGTGATGACCGTTTTTAGGTGTATACAATACCACCACTAGAATATCTCTTTGTGAATTAATAAATTCTTTTAATACACATAGTGGGACAATATTTGTATGCATCATTATCTCATCCACCATTGAACCCCCATTGTATTATTGTCATTGATGTTGGAACCTCTTATCCAAGATAGAAATTCTAATTTCTCATTTTCACTCTGTGAGTTGGAACCTCCTAAAGTAAGGATATAATATAGAACAAATTTCACATTGCAACTAGGTATGAATGCATGAGAGTTCAAAGAGTCTTTGTGGACATTAGATTTAGATTGAACATTTGTAGCAATCAATTTATGGATTTGATCCAAAATTATCACTCAAAACTCTCCAAATCTAAGGTAAGTAAATTATGTAATTTGACAATGTGATATGAGATTCCATTGTTTCTATCACTTTTCCTATCATACAAATGGACCCATTAAACTTGATACAATCTTCTATTATGATGCATTAGTAGTTACTTTAGTGTACAACAATGCTTTTAGGACATCCTTGGATTCACAATATGGGGTCTTGTCCCATGTGTACTTCACTATAATATCAAATTCTTCCATAATAACAAGATATGTGTAGTCACAACTAATTGTACAACCGATATAAATTTTACCATATAATAGAAAATGATAACAAAAATTATGTCTTCCAACCAATTAATTACACCTTCCATACCTTTGACAAATTTTCTAGATCCATCTATACATTACGTTGATCATAAGTATGATTGGGATCCTCTTGAGTTTAAATCATAATTTGATGAGGAGCATAAAGCCAAACATGATGAACATAATCTTACTTCATTGAACATAGAACCTAGAATGTACAACATAGATCACCTTTAGATCCTCAACTAAAATATCATTCTAATGAGGTGATGTTGCTTATTTATCTAGGAAAAGTCATCATTTTAAATTCTACTTCTTATCAGATAAACTATCTAGTCAATAAGGTAAGGGATGTTCCATTCTATAAAATATGGGATATAAAATCGAAGGGGATTAGGCTTAAAAAAAAAGGCATAATTTCTCAATCCTATCAAAACACCTAAGATAAATAATAGTAAAACAAATAGGTTATTCTTGTGTTGTCAACAATAATACCAATTTATCCATTATTTATCATAACTAATGTACAAAATTGTTTTCGATTGTACCCCTCATTTAGATAATTTTTCCAATGATAAAGAATTGACAACATATTTAGGATTTTATAAAATAATTTTCCTGTGTTTTATCATGATCGAGGAGGATCATGGGTTTATAATGGTAATATGAAAAAAAATTGTATAGTGCAACCTAGTGTCAAATGAAATTCATAGTTGAGCTTAGAAGGCTTAATTTTTTGAAAATTGGTAATATTTTAACTCATCTAATAAGTTATCTAACTCTATAGCATTTTTATTTCTTATCTCTTGTGTTGAAGGTTATCTTCATTTCAAGAGATGTTTGGCTCCTATGGGCTTGATCAACAACTCTTACATCATACTAGAGCTCTAGATTTGTAACTTTTTCCTCCTTTTTAGAGAGTTTTAGCCAAAACAAAATGTACAATGTAGTCTAGTGTGAAATGAAACTCATAGTTGAATCTCACTAAAAAAAATCAATAATAATTTCAAAAGTGGTAAAATGAGATTTAAAATTTTGGAATGGAAGAAAAAATAAAAATCACGTAAAAACATTTTTTTTTTACCTTTGATCATTAAATGTTTAATGTTTAACACCAACCAAAATAATACTTTTTATCGACACCTAGACTTATAAAAATTAAAAAATGAATCCTAATTAAAAGGATAAATTTTGTTGGGGTTCTATGCATGGGAGATAGAGTAACAAAACTCAAACACTCTCATTCAAGGACAAAACCCTAGAGATCTCAACCTCAAATATGCAAAGGAGAAAGAGATATTGCAATAGGGTTGTTCTAGGGGTTGATTGTAAATTAATAAGGGGTTCACCACCAAGCTAGGGCTTGGAAAGACAAATTCAATGAAAATCAAAATGCTTAAACCTAGTATGATGCAATCTTTCACTAAATGACCTAGAAAAGAATGTAAAACAAAACAAAAAGTTGCAAGATGTTCAAATGCGTGCACTTGGAAATCTAAAGATGACTGGATGAGGCTCTAAAATGTTGAAAACATTGATTTTAATGTTGACTAGGACGCATACACCAGATTGGGTGATTTAGTCCCATATCAAGTTTTCTCTATAGAAATAGGAAATCTAGAAAATGGGTGTCTAAAACTACAAAACCCTATAAAATGACCTAAACTAGGACTCATACGCCAAAACTAAAGTATAAGTCTATTTAGGTTTTTCTAAACCTTCAAAGTTTGAATCTTCTCTTTAATTTCCACTTTGTTCGTTCCAATTTATTTTTGAATCTGAAACCCTAATTTGCAACTTGTAGAAGTCTTCCAAGTATCTCTAATGCAAGGTGACAATTTTGACAAATTTGAGCACTTTGATAACTTTCACCAAACTTTCTCTTCAATGTGTCTTCAACCTAAACCTACAAATCACACACTAAAGAGAGGAAAAAATGTTTTTTTATTAGTAGAAAGGGGTTTACCTTGGTCAAACCTCATTTTGGTATTTAAACCTTGAAATGAAATGAAATAGGAATAGAGAATGATGAATGAACAAAATATAATGTTTCAACTCACCAAACCCTAACAATAGAGTAATGAAAACATATATGAGATGGCTCTAATGGATGTAGACCTTGACTCTTGCTTGAATAGGATGGATCTTGAATTGAATGCTAGCTTGAATCATGAAACCCTACATCACAATTATTAGCTCAAAAAAAAACATGATGCATGAGGACTTTGACATGATGCTTGATGCTTAAATAATGCTCTAAAATGATTGATAATTTTCCCTTGGAGACATTTGAATTCTCTTGTGAACTCAAACTTGCTATTATGAATGCTCTCACAAAAGTCTTAGGTGAACATGAGTGAAAGAATTTTGTATTTATACTTAATTATGCAAAAATTCTCGAAATTACAACACTAGAAGCTGACATAAAATCTAGGAGGATAAAATCTTGTCAAGAATTTGAATTAATTTTAATTTTGGGCCACACTAGCTCATATGCCCAAGGTGGCATATGAGTCCCATTAGGCATAAGTTATGGGCCCAACTTCAAAAATACTTAGAAAGGTGTAAAGTCCAAATTGAGACACAAAACCCTAGGTGGGACTCGTATGCTCAAGGTGGTTATGAGTCTCAAATCACTAAATCTGAGCCACACAAGGGTAAACCCACAAAACTACTTTACAATTCAAGTGAGGAAGAAAAATTACAAAAGCAATCTTATGAATTTTTTTTTTCTTTTTAAGGGTTTGCACAAATTAGGGTGTTCAAATGGACCCAAAAGGGGTCTAAATGGACCCTGGTTTGAGGGAACCATATTAAATGAAGGGAATCATTCGAACCCTCCTTTTCCCCCTTCTCCCCCCTTCTCCCCCTTTGGCACCAATTTTCTACAAAAATTTTCCCTTTGAAGCTTGAGTTGAGGATAAAAATGGAGGAGACTCCATAGACCCAATTGGATGATGGTAGTCATTGAAATGACCTATCCATAAAATATAATTTTAATATGTTTTGGTTTTATTACATTTTTTTTTTTAGTTTGACTAAACATAGGCTTTTCACTGAAAATCAAGCTCTCTGTTATACTCACATGGAAAAATAGCAGATTATCAAAATAAAATTCTAAAAATTATGTTCAAACTAGGTATTGATGTCCTTGATCCAATAAAAAAAATTGAATTTTGATACATCAAAAAAAGTTATGTTGTATATGGTCCGCCTATGCTTAAATTGTAATTAGTTTTCTTTCAAAACTTGATTAAGGAAAAACTATTCAATAAAACACTATGAAACCAAATGAAATGGTTAGATATCATAGTTACAAATCTAAATTCAAAAAAAATAGAATTTTATCCTTCATAGAAAAAAAGTTATGGTGTATATGGTGAGAATCACTCCTTAAAAATGGTGTTTACTGATAAAATTTAGTTTTCGAAGGAGATGGAAAAAGAAGTGCAATATGATTCAAAAAAATTTGAAAAAAAAAATATTTAGAATCTACAGACAAAATATCATAAATCACTAGTATGCATCATCTTCAAATTCTTCACAGTTTAGCCGTTATAGGTGCCCAAAAGTGAAGATTTAGTTAGAAAAAATTAGTTTAGTGTTCAGTTTGGCCAAAAATTGTAAACTAGTATTGTGGGATCACCCTTTTATATCCTAACCCTTTTGTATTTTCAATTTGAATTTCTCTAAGAGCTGATGAATTTCATGTTGACTTGTTGTATCACATCCTTGTTTACTCAAGATTGTGAATCTTTTTCCATATGTCTTTTCTAGGTTGATGGGAGTGTTAGTCACCTTGTTAATGTAAAATGGTTGAATGTTTGATTGACTAGAGGAGGTAGGCTCACCTATTATAGGGATATTAGGTTCAACTTTTGTTTGAACTTTAGGATGTAAATAGCCAAGCATCTCAAGTGGTGATATTATAGGGGGTGTTGGTTGTTTCATTGATGGATAAAAGGATGCATTAGCTTCAAGGTTGTGAAGGCAATCATTTAAGAATTTATTCATGTTGTCATCGTCTTCTCCAATGATGTCAACATCACAAGGAAAACATGCATTAGGAGTTGAAGGAGCATGAATAAGTTCAATTTCATTAGGGCCATTTCCAAAAGCACAACTTGACACATCTGTGCTCAAGACTTCAAGGAAATCAAAAGCATACCAAAGCACATATCCATGATGCAAAGTTTAGATTCTAAACTATGCAACAATGTGAAATGAAATGTTCTAGATGTAATTAAGCAATGCACAAGATGGACCAATTTTGAACTCAATGCAATGAAGTAGATAAAACAAAAGTATGTAAATTGAAATAAAAAGTTATCCACAACAAGAGCAAAAAAAGAGATTTTTAAATTATATAAAATGCAATTCAGAATTATCACTAGGACTAAATCGCCCAGAGGGGCATATGAGTCCTAGTGAGGATTTTTGAAAAAAAATTAGAAAATTCCAAGTGATTTTTATGCTTTTTATGTTGTATGATCTATAAAATAAATGCAAATGCATATTTTATATGATTTTCAATTATTTGAGATGCAAAAATGTAAGCTATATGCACTTTCACTAATGCAAATTTTAGAAACCCTAGAATTCTAATTGACTAGTGCAAACCCTAATGCAATGTTAATGCAAGCAAGATCTAGGATGATGATGCACTCCAAATCAAAATTATGATGTTCTAAATGAAAGTTAACCAAAATGAAAAGATAAATTTTGTTGGGGATCCATGTTTGGGAAATAGAATAAGAAAACTCAAACACTCTCATTCAAGGAAAAAACCCTAGAGATCTCAACCTCAAATATGTTTAAAGGAGAAAGAAATCTTGCAATAGGGTTGTCCTAGGGGTTGATTGTAAACGAATGAGGGGTTCAACACCAACATAGGGCTTGGAAAGAAAAATACAATGCAAATAAAAATGATTAAAGGTAGTATGATGCAATCTTTCACTAAATGACCTAGAAAAGCATGTAAAACAAAACAAAAAGTTGCAAGATGAAATGTGTGCACTTGGAAATCTGAAGATGACTGGATGAGGCTCTAAACTATTGAAAATTTTGATTTTAATATTGATTGTGACTCAATTGATTTTAATATTGATTGGGACTCATACTCAGGTAAGTGCATGGATCTATGACACAATTTTGGCTCTTAAGATGCCACTTTTTTTTTTATGAAATCAGTAAAATTTGATTTGCATGAGAAAATGAAGATAGTTACGCTCAAATTTTCAAGATGTAGCAAGAACAAAAGTTGAAGTGCTCTGAGTCTAGTTTCTAAGCTACTAATTTTTTTTTAAATTATTGAATATTAAGAGTCTCAAAAGGGGGGGACCAAAACAGGTCCTTTTTTTTATATTAAAAAAACAACATAGCACCTGAGGGCTCCCCCTTTTTGATAACCTTTTTTTATAATTTCACAAATCCCAATGGTGAGGAATTAGCTAACACCATGTAGTTTATCCTCGCTCTTTCAGATAATTTTTTTGATGAATATATAATATTATATGAATTTTCAAAGTGGACATATCCTGAAAAGTTGAAATTTGAGCATGCTCCCCCCTAATTTTTTTGAGAACTAATCAAAAATTGATTTTTTTCATCATGTGTAGAATGGAGTCTAGTTTCAAAAATGCAATTTGTTTCACATTTCAATGAATGAGTAAAAATCTATCCTAAACCTAGCACATGTTGGTTTTTGACCAAAAATAAAGGCATTTACAATAGAAGCCATGGATCAAAACCTTAACTAAATCAAAATGAAAAAAAATTATATATTTAGATAGCTAAGAGAGGTTAACACTATCATGATTTTTTTATAAACTTGCATTGAAATACCTGCAAATGAGACAAGAAGTACGAATGAAAATATGAGGAAATTTGGCAAATCCTATCAATTAACACATCCAAAGTAGGTCATTTGGTGAGTCCCAAATTTGGCACTCACCAAATGGCGCATCACATTTGGTGAGTGCCAAATTTGGCATTCGCCAAATGTGATGTGTCATTTGGTGAGCGCCAAATTTGGTGCTCACCAAATGACCTGATTTGAACAAAATTTGAATTTCCTCTCTCTTTG
>VDFB02374948.1:0-22876 GCA_007258455.2 Sequoia sempervirens
AAGGGCATCCCAAAAGGAGGTTGTACGGTAATTCAAGATCCAATACTTGACAAGTGGTTTCTGCTATTGTCAGTCCCACCTAAACAGGAAGTCTAATGCTACCTTATAAATTTCTTTTGTTATCATCATAGGATCTTATAGTGATACTTATGTGTTTCTCAATGACATCATCAAAATATCCAAGTTGTTTTACCAATTTCAAGGTATAGATGTTTAATCTAGCACCACCATCTATCAAAACTCTTTTTATTTTATGCTTGTGGATACAAACTTTCAGGTATATATCTTGGTTATGGAATGAATGCATGGGAAGGTATCCTTCATAAAAGACTAGGTGATATGTAGAGGCTATGTGGCCAACCATAGATTGAAATTGCTCAGTGTTCAAATCATTAGGTACAAAATATTAAAGAAGGTATTTTTCCAAAATATCTTTGTGTACGGGAGATATCCTGAGGAGTTCAATAATAGAGATTTGGGTTAGAGTTTTCTTTAATTGGTCAACAAGATTATAATCATTTGAAGGCTTAGAAAAATATTTGGATTGAAGTGGGGCTCCTTGGATGGTAATCTTCCCTCTTCATGTAAAAACATTACACTAGGGACTCTTACCAACTAATGTTACAACATGGATATGGTGGTGGCTTCATGAATGTTTCCTACTACATTTTCATAGGTGTAGGCCACTTTAGTATAATCTTGTCCTTTACTTTTGTCATTTCCCTTTGTATGATTAGGGGTTGGATCCTTATAAATACCCAAGTCATTGTTTCCAAAGGTTCCAAGACGCTAATCAATGTCAACCGCTCCCTTCTCAATCAAGTCTTGGATAAGGTTTTTTAGTTTCATGCAGTTGTTAGTCTTGTGACCCTTTATTCAATGAAATTCATAATGAACATCTTCATTGTACCATGGAGGTTTAAATTGTGGCTCTTTGTAGTTCTTTTGATCAGGAAGCTTGATGATATTTGATTTAAGTAGTTTTCACATAACCACCTCGAGAGGTTCTCACAATGGAGTGTACTTTCAATTTGTTTGGTCATTTTGTCTTAGTGGTCCTCTTTGGGAGCTTTGGTTTTGGCTCATTTATTGATTTTTTTTAGGATAATTCACTTGATTGGTTTGGATATTGTTTTGAGGATTATTAGGAAGTGGTTGTATGTTTTGGACAAATTTAGCATTGACCACTCCATCATTGGTTTCATTTTTGTACTTCACCCATATGTGAGGTTTACCATTTGAGTTTGATGTTTGATCACTATTATTATATAGTTTGATGACACCTTTCACAATGATAACCCTTTCAATGGTTAAACCTTTTTCAATAATGTCTTCAAAGGTGTTAGGGAATAGCATAGTTAATTGGAAGCTTATATTTGTTTGAATATTTGAGATAAATATTTCAACAAGTTGCTTCTCAGGAATAGTCCATTTGCACTTACTCACTTATGTCTCCATCATTGTAAGTAATAATAAAATGGCTCACCTTGGTTTTGTTTGATATTATACAAATTGGGAATCATGATGTCTTGTTTGATGTTATATGAGAAACGATCAAAAAAAATTCTTGATAGTTAATCAAAAAATTTAATCCTAGGAGGAAGATGGGAAAACCATTCAATAGTTGACCCTCCAAGAATTCTTGGGAAGAGTCTCATTAGATAAGATTAATTTTTGGAAACATCCATTCAAGCTATGGAAAATTCTCACATGTGTTCAATTAGGTCCCCTCTTCCTTTATACTTGTCAAATTTTTGGAGTTCAAATATTTTTGGGAAGGGGATCATTTGTAATGCTACAATCAAATGGATAGGGACATATTTCTTGTAGTTTATAACTCTTCTTGGGCTTCCCAAGTTGCATGTATGATATCATTTGAGTAAGGTTTTTAATTTTCAATGCTATGTCATTACTTGGTGTGTTTGATTGAGGATTAGGCATGTTATAGATTTGCTATCCCATAATGGTTGTTGAGTCATATGATGGATCTTGTGTATATGAAGGACCTTGAACAATTTTGTTCATGTGTAAAGAAGGATTGGGTCCTTGTGAGATGTTATGTGTATATTTTGGATTTGGGGTTTGATGTTGTGATGTGAAGGTTTGATGTTGTTAATTGGGGTTTTGATATTGTAGATTGTTTTTTTGATTTTGTGGTGTGAAATTTTGATGTTGTGGTGTGAAGGTTTGATTTTGTTGAGGGGTGAATGTTTGATGTGATTGATGGATAACATGTTGTTGAGGAATGGTATTTTGTGTAGGTTTACGTTTGGTTGTGTTGGATGGGGAGTTTGATGTTGTAGGCCTTGTTGGTATTGTGCATTATATGAAGGGTTATAATATGGGTGTTATTGTGGGTTGTATTGTGTTCATGTGCAGTCTTGAGTATTGGTTTGATACATCTTTGATCTTTAGGAATGTTTGTTGTGTATTGTGTTGGTAGATGGGATGGATTTTTTGTGTGAAGGGTGTTGTGTAGTCTCACAACATTCCCCATTTTACTTTTGGCAAAATAAGGACCCCCTCTTTTTTTTGGCTAGGTCTGGCTTTCCTTTCAGTTTCAATAGTTTATCTGAGTCCATGAAACCTCAAATTCAATTACCCTAATGGTCAAAACACTTGAAATTTATCATAAATTAAAAATATAAAATTTGGTATTTTCAATGGTTGAAATGTCATCATGAATCGATCGAACACCGAAAAATAATATGAGTTACTTTTTGGAATTCTAGAAAATACTCAAAAAATAACCAAGTTCAGGCTCAAAGAAGTTGTTTATGTCAAGGAAGAAATTATGCACCAAACACTTAGACACCCGACACCCGAATTCCTAGTATTTTCAAAAAAAAAAATTGACTTGTTATCATGGATAGAAATAGCACAGGAAAAAAATGTGGGTTGCCTTTTGAAATTTTTGAAAATACTTAAAAATAAAAAAGTTATGGCTTGGAGGGTAAATGGTTACCAAAAGAAAAGTATGAATTTGCAAACTCAAACCACAAAATGTCCTGGTATTTCAAAAGTCTCAGGTCTGGTTTTTTCAAAAGTCCTGTTTTTTTTTTCAAAAGTCCCAAAATTTCAAAAAACCTAAAATTTGAAAAAGTAGTTTCACACAAACCGCAATATCTCACTCATTTATCAGTGGAATTTAAATATTCAAAATGATTTGGAAAGCTGAAAAGATGAGAAACAAAACCTAGAAATTGTTTGAGGTAATTTGCTAAAATAAAAAAATTGGAAATGAATGTTTAAAACCAGAATAAATCACATTTTCATAGGAATATGACTTAAAATTGAACTTATTTGGTGTTCAAAAAACATTAATGCATTTGTAAATATAATTCTAAAGTTATGAATTAAATAAATGTGTCAATGAATTTTACAAATGACTTGATATTTGATAAAGTTCAATTGTTCATTTTGCAAGTAATTCAAGTGACTGCTAATGGGACTCCTTGCTGACATCACCCATGTGAAGAGATTAATATGCTACCACTGATTTCTAAGGATGAATGTTGACCATTCATCATTTTTAATTGATTTTATGAGGCCTTATGTTCCATAAAAGGAAGAAGAGTTGTGTTATTTCATTAAGTTCAAAATTTGTGGATTCCAGAGAATTAAAACTTTTTCAAGTTTTATTCTTTTTCCTATATTTTTTGTTCCATTCCAGACTAAAAAATTTATATGTTTCATTAGAAGTTAACTAATATTAGATCCAATTTAAAGCTATTTCTTGATATGAAATCTTATGTAGTTGATTATTTGTTCCTATCAGAAAAGATTGTGTGCTACGTCGTTTAAGGGTGCATACTAACACTATTTGGTGGTTAATGATCCCCCTTTATTTAAACTCTTGCATCATTCTATGCCTAGGTGTGAAGCAATTTGGTGAAGTATAGAATGGTTTTCTTTGATTTAGTTATTTCTTGAGGCATGTGTGGAAAATACCTAGGCAAAATTTTACATTTTAGTAATTTTTATGCTTTATTTTAGATTAGATGTTAAATATTTCCAGAAAATGTTCTAAAAATGTTTGAATTCATGAAATATTCTTGTAAATCATTTGTATTCATGAAATTTGAAGCATCATAATTAATAAATTTGATTATGAAAGTGTTTTGAAATAAATAAATATAATCAGATAAAAGAGATTTGAACACTAATTAAAGGTTGATTTTGTGAAATTAACAATTATACTCAGTATCTAACCATTCTTACAGATCCAGTGCGTAAGTCCCTTTGTAAAAATAGTTTCACAATGAACCCTAAGTAGAACTTGCACAATCAATACCTAACTAATGGATCCTTGGGATTATTAAATTCTATCTCAAGATTTCATTTTCTTCCAAGAGAGGTAAAATTCTTTGTGAATTTTATCTGTGTTATGTGTGACTAACATCCACATCAACAAAGGGGTGATTTGTTTTCTTGTGTTAGTGGATTTTTTATCATAAATGGTATAAATGGGTGATTCCATGTGTTTTTGTTGTGGTGGGATGCTGGCATGTAGTTGTGGTTGAATGTTGGGTTGTTGGTTTGATGTGTAATGTGTAGATCAAGGTGGAAGGTTACCCATGTTTTGAATGTTGACATTTGGTCTTTGTGTTGCTACACTTTGTGACAAGGATGTATCATACAAGCTTCCTTGTGTATTAGGTCTCCATGTGTTTTTTGGAACTTCACAAGTTGAAAATGGTGTATAGAATGGATTCATTGTTGATTGTGTAATATTTTGAGCTGCCAAGGTGTTAGGATCCACTTGAGTATGTTGGGAAGAAAGTGCTTGTTCCACTTGAGATGGCTGCCTATATAGAGGATTTCCAACATGTTGTGTTGAAGATGAATATTTAGTTGGTGCTCTTTTTTTTGAAAAGAGAGGAGGTATCTTTGGATCTACCACTAGTTTAGGGATCCAACCATTGTGTCTTCACCCATATGAATGAGTGTGGGATCCTTGAGAGCTTCAACATTAAATTCCATGGATAGTTTGACACCACATTGTGCAAGTCTAACGAAATATTTGTTGGGATCTGTCGGATCGTTTCTTGCTTAAACTAAATTGAAAAGAAAATAAATTTTATTAAAATAGATAAAAGATTATGTTATTAAATGATTGATAATTTTGTTAACTTATGAAAATATTTTCTCAAAAATATTACAAAATAATTAAAAGAAAAAAGGGGAACATTAAATTAAACAACTTAATCAAACTAAATTAAATAAATTCATGCTACAATATTTAAAAATGATGAAAGGGAGAGAGAGTTATTGAAAAATACAGATAGCATGCAAATCATGGGAATGTAAATGCACTCTTCTTTCATTATGGATGATAACGATTTTAGGGTTATGAGGGGCTAGAAGAAAATAAATTTAGTCATTTATTTTGAGAATAAGGAGGGGAATTATGCATGAAAAGATGGAGTGGTGGTTAATAATGGTTTGACCATCATTTAGAAGCTAGGGGTCATCTTCTTCACTCTCACTTTCCCATTTTGCTGCCCCACTCATTTTCTTTGAAAATAGAGGAAATGAAAGGGTGGTGCTCTAGAATTGCATTGGGTCTTCTTGGAGGTGAGTCTAGTTGCTTGGGAGGATTGAATTTTAAAAGGATGGGAAAAAAACATCACTAGAAGATAGAATATCGTGGAAAAACAACCTCCTAATCTTGCTAAGGTTCTTTCTCTAATACTAAATATTTCACATAAAGAAATTAATTTATAATTCATACCCTAACCATCATGCATGAGATCCCTTTATAATAGCAACCAAGATGAGCCCATGTATATGAATGATCCTTCATCATATGAAAATAAGTTAAGTGATACACCTATCAGCTTGGAAAAGTGCTATGGTTAAGGATTTAGGATTCTTTCTAAACAGGGTTGCAACATAAAGAATGAACATGAAATCCACTCTATTGGAGAAAATATCATCTGAAGATACAAAAGGAATTGGTTATCAAGGTTCTCTGCCTCTACATAAAACATTTATCCCATCCTCTAAAAATAAACCTCATCAACCTAATAGAAAATATCACTTACCTGCTTCACATCCTTTATCCAATAATGAATGTACCTTTGCACTCTATTACAATATGAATTCATTACATTACCTCCTATGCAAGAAAGAATAGATGCTCAACAAGAGAATAAAAAATAATCCTTTTGTATGTATCATAGCTTATTTGGTCACTCTACTAATAAATGTTGTACTTTAAATAAGATATTAGATGGCATGGATCCTTACAAGGATGAATATGATAAAATAGTAAACTAAATGAGCTATGGATTTTCTCATTGCTATGTGGTAGTTGTAGTATCATTGAATACTCATTCAATGCATGTGGTACAAAATATATTTTTTGCAATCATATTTCATCAATAAGGAGCAATGTGATAGAATCCATATAGGCTCTCCTTTGTCCTTACACTTGGGAAAAAGGGTAGTTAGCCTTATGTAAGGTGTATTCCTTTAAATAAAGGATCATTTACGTCTTCATTATCTCCTTAAAATATTAGTGTAGAAAGTACACTAACATTTTAGAGGGGGAATACTACCCCACATATTTAAAATAATGGAATAGGAGTTCAAGCTATGTGGCTCTCTCTAGTGGTGATATTACATAGGTTGTCTCTTAGAGTGTGATCTTGTTTCTCACATAATGTCCTATATAGTAGTAATATCATATATATGTTCAAAATTGTGGCCTCTTCAATCTATGTTAGTGTCTCCTTTGTGGTGGTATTTTTTTAGCATATATTTTCATTGATGTCAAAATGGTGTCAACAAGTCATTACAGTGGTTATCAAAGGGTGTTAATATTATATGATGTGAAGGTTGTCAAAATGAAGAAGATTGGAGTACTAGAAATATCATTTGTCTTATGGTTCTGAAAGCATGTTGTTTATTAGTGTTTAGACTATCTAATCTATTCAAGTATCTTATATCAAGTTAGTTGTTGTGTGATTGCCTTTAGATAGTTAATATATTTACTATACCATGTCATGCAGTTAGCTTGAGTGTGGTGGTCTAGAAGGATATCTTTTGGGCTAAGAGATTAATTAATATGGTTATCATTTATTCTATAAATGCATTTTAGCTCTACATTTTGGAAGGAGAGTATTACTACACTAGTTCTATCAGTTTCCTAAGTTTTTGGTGGTGTAGCTCAATATGTAAGGAGTTTGAAATATCAGACATTTCATCAATCTATTCTAAGTTTGATGCATGTGTGGTAACAACTTGATTTGTGTGAAATTAAAATCATGCATGTGGAGTGAGGATATGACATGTTTAAGGTTCTCATGGTGACACAAGGTGTCAAGTTATTTTGGTGACAAGTTTGGACCATTGTATTACACATTTCATGTAATTTAAATTTAGATCCACCCTATGCTGTCTAGGTTGGTACAGAACCCTAGATGATATAGAAGAGTGTTAATTTAGTTTCATGTATATATTTCAAATGTTCAAATGCATTTTGTATCTGAGTGTGTTGTAAGAGTGGAATGTACAATTGTGTCGGATGCAAGTGTAATGAATGGAAGGTATGTGATAGAAGTGTAAAGAAAAGAGGGAGCACCAGTTTTAGTTGGTTATTCTTAGTGTGAGAGAGTGTATGTTGTGTCTTTGGTGCATGTCAAAGTTAAATTTTAAATCTACCATTATTTTTATATTCTGGTAGGATTGGTGTTCTACCTATTGTATTGTTTTTTTGTTGGGGATTGGTGTCTCTTTCTAGTGGGGATTGTTGTCTCTAGTAGGTGTTAGAATTATGAAACAAGAACAAAACCACGAGCCATAGGATCAAACAAAAAACAAATACAACTTCTACACAAGAGATCTTCAAACAATATATGCAATATTCCTCAACAAGAAAAAGCTATAGAAGCAAGAGACTCTCAAGAAGATATGAAAGCTCAAGATAATTACAATGAGGGTTGAGTTCTTATAAGAGCAAAACCCTAAATGAGAAAGGGATCAGATCATGACAAGTGTCAACATCACATGAGATGAGACATAATGATCTAATATTAGCTCAACTAATAAAGCATTAAAACACTCCTAAGTTTAGATTAAGTGCATGAGAATAAATTAGACTAAAAATCAATTAAAGATTAATTAATTATTAGCTAATGCATGATTACTCTAATAGTAGGTTGGTGCCTACAGATTATTTTGGGGATTGGTTTCTTTGGTAGGTTGGTGTCTATAGTTTCTTTCAGGGATTGGTGTCTCTTGTATGTTTGTGCCTACATATAATTTTGGGGATTGGTGTCTCTGATAGGTTGGTGCCTACATCACATTGTAAAATTCAATTATTATATTCCTTATGCAATTTTCTCATCATCATTTTTTCCATCTTGGGTTTCTACGTAAATCTTGTGTTGTGCTTTACTTACTAGCTTGTATTGTTCAGTGCTCTTTGTTACCAAATTTTCACCTATAGCTCAATTTGGTAGAGCTGAAGTAGTTTTATTATATTAAAGGTGAAGAGTACTCTAACATATTTTTTCCATGCTTAACCATTACATATCAAAGTTTAAAAGAAATAGTTCAGCTTTATTGTGTAATGTGTTACAACAGAAGGATGCTAAAAGATTGAATTTAGTTCTTTTGTTCAGTATTTTGCAACATAAAGGACACAAGATATTTCTTTCATTCAATTATATAATGTTTCATTCATTTCACAATTTTTCATTCATTTTGCAATGAAATATACACAAGATTGCACAAGTGTTGTTTTTCTATTCATTGGAAAGAAAACAGAAAATGAAATGTCCCACACAAGCTATGGGAGTAGTTGAACTAAAGCAACACAAAAATACACTATACATCTAAATATGAAAGTAATAAAGGGAGCATATAAGAGAAAACGTATCCATCATTACCTGTTGAAGTTTCGTGTTGATCTTCATTGTTGCTCGCTCCTCCTCGCTCTCGACCTTTAGATGAACCTGCATCATGATAAGAGATTTGGTTAGAGCTCTGGATATGAATCTCATTATGTTCCCTATCAAAAAAAATATAGCATATGTGTATGATGCTTTAAGTCAGTTGAGCAAGTATCAGATGTATGCAAGAGAGCCTGAAATTCATATCACAAGAGAATTGAGATTCATTGTTTTTAATCTAACATGTTTTTTCACTTTGCAGGTCTAGGTGAAATATTTTTGGCGATTCATTTTTGTTGAAATCATAGCATGTGGTGAAAAAATAGGCTCCCACAAGGGTTGATCCCAACATGCTGCCCCTAATTTTCAAAGGGGGAATGATATAGGAAAAACACACTCAAATTGCTCAAATCAAAGCATTTCAGCTGAAGGAGTAAAGCACAAAGTGGTTGTAAGAATTATTAGCACACTGAACATTCGTGACAATCAATTCAAAAGTGCAATGAGGTAGCCCTCTTTTTGAAGTGAAAATCACAAATGAAAAATGAGCTCATAAGATGCCTAAGTAATATGCAAATCAGAATAAGTGCACCATTTTTTCATTAATATTTTTGTTTGCATACAAATATTTCATACTGTCATTGTTTGGTTTCACTAAATGGTGTTGATATCATATCTCACTGCTGCTATGTATCAATTTTTTTTCTTGTTTAAGTTATTCAGAGTGCACCTTTTGAAAGTACAACCAAAGATCAAGAAAGGTTGACAAATAATGCTCACATGGGAGGGACAACAAGGAAGGTACTATGCCATATTAGTAAGAGACAATCATTGAGTGTTGATTGAAAAGAAACACTATATCCATAGTGGGGAATCCATCATGAGGAACACTAGAAGAGCATTGAATATAAAGGTTGCAACTCATTAGGTTGTACACGAATGATGGAATGTGACTGTTAGCTCTCAAAAACGCAGGAAAAATACCTCAAGAGGTTTCCAATCTCTTGATATGTTTTAGGGTAACAGACAAGGCCAAATGATTTAGACCTTCTACTCTTCAGGTGTTGCCAGACCTAGGTGGGTGTACCTATAACAATGAAGTAGACTTGACCAATGTTTATTCCTTTAAAGTGATTTACCCACAATGGAAAATAGGAGTGGATAAATGAGTTTTATTTTGGTACAAATTGTATAAGCAATATCAAGGCTAAAATCTAATGTGTTCATATGAAAAAATGAATGAAGCTAAATGGTGGAATGGTAGAGACTAGTTCCTTATTGGGTGTACGAAGTCAAATGATAATTTGAAATGAATAACTTCTTTCTGGAAGATACTCAAATTGTTTGGCATACAATTTTAAGTTTATAACTGGTATAAACATGCAAGGATGTGACTACTGAGTTCTTCTTAATGATCCAAATGAGATTTCCTAATTACTATGACTGACTAAAAGGACTTAATCTTTCCTTGAAAGAACCAATTAATCCAATCATACAGATACAGCAAGTGTGCACTGATAAACTAAAAAATATCCTTGATATATTAGTTTAAACAATTAGAAAACATCAACCTTGGAGACAACTTCAGCAATACTTTTAATTAACACAACAAACAACTGAAACCAGAAAAATGTCATCACATCAAATAAATTCAGTTGAAATCTCCATTGTTTTAGACATGCATCATAGTCTCAAAATTGTAAACATTATGTATCCTACTATATTTTATTTGATCTCTGGCCCCTCTCATTTTTGTTATTCGCTGTCAAAATGAGTATTTATACATTGGCTATTCGAAAGGACGCGTCCTTTTGTATTCAAATCTTGGGTAATTATCATGTTTGGGCCTTTTCAAACATTCACCAGACATTCGCTATGATGTCCTGTAGTTTCTTTGACACTCTGAGTCTCTCTGATAGCCAATCTATATCTTCGCTTCTATCACCAAGTCATCTTGTAGTTATATTGATGTTATGAGTCTTCCCGACAGTCACTTCGATCTCAAGTGTATTGCTATGACTCTCACTGATGACGCCTATCGCTGTGACTTTGGGGGTCAGGTAGATGTTCCTCTACATACTTTGTGCTTTATCGAGATATCTCCTTTGGTTTGTTTGTTGATCGCTGAGACATAACAATTCTCCTACCGATGAAGCAACACTCGATATGACCTTCATAGCTCTCACTGATGACGCCTGTCTCGCCGAATCCATCTTGTCCAAATATACCACCAAGTCCTTTACCAATGAAATCTCGTCGATGTGACATAAGGGGTCAGCAAGACTCCCTGACTTCATCCCAATGACAACGACGGAATCTACCATTTCTTTATTGGCACAACTGAATGAATGGTCTGGGACGTTACACCGACCGCTCAAGTCTAGCCGATATAGTTCTTTGTGCTTCATCGGTATGACACATATAGGCTCGTTATGACTTATACCGATGACCATTGTCTTGCCGATAGAATCCTCTGGTCGCTAAGATAGCAAATTGTGTCTGCCCGATGTGTATTACCAAATGAAATTTTATCAGTAAGATAATCCTGATCTCTTGCCGATAGACTGCAAAAAGACATACGTTAATATAAAATAATCTTTTGGGATCGGTGAGACCTACACCATATTATGTCGATATGATCTATACATCCAAATGCTCAGGGATAGGTGAATTATATGGGACCAAATGATAAAATATGGGCAAAAATGTTATGCAAAGCAGATTTTTGTACTCATGGTATGGACTTCTTAGGAAACTTAGGGGTACAAACAATTGTAAAATTTTCAAAATTTTACAGTTCCAAAAGTGGCTCTGTCTGGGGATGAATGATTATGAGATAATTGCAAGGATCCAGATATCTGGGTGAGCAGACCAAACCTTCAAGGTTATGGACTAGTGAGCAAGATGGAATAAATGGAAATGGAGATGAACATGACCCTATACTACTATACATGGAAAGATTTATTTAATGAAGGAATGTCAGGATTGTCCATGTACTGGCAATTCCTGTTCCTTTTTATTTCCTAAACTACTGTGCATGGAGAAGAATTTTTGAGAGGATTGTCAAGAGTCGTCCATGCACTGACAACCCTTAATCCTTTGTATTCCCTTTTTTAAGAGAAGAAGTGCTTTAGAAATCGCCCATGTACAGGAAACTCCTGTTCTTCACCAGTCATGTTCTGCAAGTAATATGAATCTTCTCCTTTCTTATGCACAACAACAAAGGGTCCCAACCACAAAGCGTCAAATTTCCCATGTTTTCCCTTCTCTTGACATCTTGCATTCCACATTAACACCAGATCATTTTCTTCAAATTTTCTATCTTTTTCCCTTTTATCAAATAAATACTTCATTTATGCCTATAATTTCACATTCTAGTTTTGAGCTACTCTTCTTACTTCATCAAGCTCTGCCAGTTGTTCCATTCTTTCCTCCATTGGTTCTGGAATATCTATATCTTCTTGAAGGATAAATTTGTAAACTGGTAACAAATTTTGTAAAGGCATCCTAGCTTTTGTTCCATACACCAATTCAAATGGGGATTTTCCAATTGCCTTTTTCACAGTTATCCTATCAGCCCACACAACCAACCTTAATTTTGAACCCCAATCCTTTTTGTTCCCACCTATCATCCTTCTTATGATCTTCAGAAGACTTTTTTTGTTGAAATTTTCTTGACCATTAGCTTGCGAATGGTAAGGAGCTGCATAAGAAATAGTAATGCCATATGTGCTGCAAAAATCTTTGAATTCATCAGATCTGAAACACATCCCATTATCTGTAATCAATCTTAGTGGTGTACCAAACTTGGTAATGATGTTATCCATTAAAAAATTGGTCACAACTTTACTTGTAGCTTGCTTGGTTGGGACTGCTTCTACCCATTTGGTGAAATAATTAGTAGCTACCAGTATCTACTTATGTCCTCCACTTGATTTCTCTTGTATCTCCCCAATAAAATTGATTCCCCACTGATGAAAAGGGGCTTCAAACTGCAAAGGTCTGAGTGGTAAAGCTCCCTGATACTTCATTTTCCCCAAGAACTTATGGCATGATTCACATCTTCTTACATATAAAAAAGAATCATTAAATACTTTTGGCCAGTAATAACCAGCCCTAAGAATCTTATGTCCAGTTTTCTTTTTCGAATAATGGCCTCCACAGACTCCTTCATGCATCTCTCTTAAAACACGCTTGGCTTGTGACTCATCTAAACATAGCAACAACATCCCGTCCCTATTTTTCCAAAACAAATCACCTTCCATGAACACATATTTGGATGCTTGCAGCTTCAAGGTTCTTCTCTGATTGTCACTTAATCCTTCAGGGCACTTCATGTATCTGAGGTAATACATGATGTCTGTATACCAAGCAGTATGCTCAATACTTGCAATTGCATTTCCTTCATCTTCTACGTTACAAATTTGATTCACTTCAATATTTGTTTCTGCCATTAACTTGGCCAAACCCTGACCTCTCACTAATTTAGTGATTTGTATTTCCATATTGAATTCCTGAATCTTGTTAATCCATTTGCATCTCTTTCCAGATACTTTTGACTGTGTCAAGATATCCTTAACAACTGCATGAGGGACATAATCAATCACCTTAGCTCCAACAAGATACGGTCTAAAAGCTTTTGTGGCTTTCACCAATGCAAGTGCTTGTTTTTCCATTCTATCATATTTCAATTATGATCCCTACAATGACTTGCTGAAAAAAGACACATGTTGCTCATGACCTTCCTCATTCTTTTGTAGCATAATAGCAACTATAGTGTGCATTGAAGCAAATGAAAATATTTGAAAGGGTTTTGCAAAATCTAGAGATTTAAGGATAGGGGCTTCTTTGATGGCCCTTTTGATGGATATGAAAGCTTCCAATGCCTCTGCAATCCATTCTATCTTTTGTCCCTTCCTTAACATCTTTGATATGGGCTTGATAATTTTAGCAAAATTAGAGACAAATCTCCTAACAAAATTGATTTTTCCAAAACATGATTGGATAGCCTTGATGGTCTTAGGAATGGGGATTTTATCTATGGCCTCAACCCTCTCAAGATCTATTCTAATCCCCTCCTTTGACACAATATGTCCTAAGATTTTACCTTTTGTGACTGCAAAATGACATTTTTTAGGGTTCAGAATAATACCATATTCTAAAGCTTTAATAAATACCTTTTCCAAATGTTCTACATGATCTTCAGCCCTTTTTGAATAAGCAGTAAGGTCATCTTGATATACCACCATGATAGCATTAATCAAGTTTGAAAATGCTACGTCCATAGCTCTTTGAAAAGTTGCATCTGCATTTGTGAGACCGAATGGCATTCTCACATAAACATATGTTCCCCATGGGGCTGTAGAAGTTGTCTTGTACTGCTCAGATTCTTTGACTTTGACCTGGTTGTAACCAAAGAACCCATCCATCATAGATAACAACTCACACCCTGTTACTTTATGTAGTACAGTCTCCATATTAGGTAGAGGATAATTATCCTTGAGAGATGCCACGTTTAGATTTCTGAAGTCCACACATAATCTGATATCCTCATTCTTCTTCCTCATAGGAACCAGGTTTGAAACCCATGTTAAATGCCTAATTGGTTTGATAATACCCCTATCTCTAAGCTTTACCAATTCCTCCTGCATTTTTGGTTCCAATGTTGGGTTGATAGGTCTTTGTCTTTGCCTAAATGGCTTTGCATCTAGCTTCAACGGGATTTCATGTTGAAACAAATCTTCCCTATATGCTTTGAAATCTTCATAAGACCATGCAAACACATGTTTATATTTTCTCAATAGTGCAATCAACATTCTTCGAATTGTCGGGCTTATTTTCTTTCCAATGTATACCTTTTTTGGTGCCAACTCAGTCCCTAAATTGATCTCTTCAATATCCTCCCTCTTGATTGGTGTCTACTTCATGAGGGATCGATCATTTCCATCATATACCCTTTCCAATGCTACTAGCCCTTTTGGAAGCTTATTAGTTCTAAGTTGTAAGACCTCCTTCATGAATACTGTCTGCTTTCCGTCTACCTCTTCTACAAATGCATTGAATTCAATTAATTGGGCTTCATATTGATCTATACAATGAAGAAATTTCAAGAGGTTAGTATCATCATTAAAAAAATTCCAACTGTATATATTATCAGGCACAACGGGTCTTGCTTTGAACTTGATTTGAGACACTTCGTCCAAAGTGATGTCATCTCTTCTTAGTGCTACATTGGCTAAAAAGTCTTCCATTATGTTCTTCGACCTATCAATCCACTCAATTGAGAAAGCATCAAACACTTCAATTGTATCCCATACAGCATTCCTATATTGCTTCAGCCTCTTGTGTTTTGCTTCATATTTTGATTTAACTCGAGAAACAACTAGCTCTGAATCCCCTAGAATAGTTAGCAGCTTAATCTTATGTTTTACCGCCATATTCAAACCTATTAAAAAAGCTTCATATTCTGCTATATTGTTCATACATTCAAATGCCAAAAAAAATGAATATTTAAAAGTAACTCCTTCAGGGGAAACAAACACTATTCCTACTCCATTACCTTCTTGGTTGCAAGCTCCATCAAAGTACATTTTCCACACACCATCACAGTTTTTTACAACATGCTTATCAATTGGATCAACATTGACTAATTCTGGTTGAGCTGTTTCTATCTTAAAATTCCCAAGATCCACATCACAAAAGCAATTGACTTGATTTTGAGGCACACAATCTACAATTTGGTTCATCCTCAACTCCTTGTACAACTTAACTTCCTGGCCATTCACTGAAATTGTTGTATAAGATAAATCAAATTGGACGTTTCCCCCAACTACTTCCATCCACTGTCTTGATAAAAGCATCCCAAACTGAGGAGGGGTATCAATTATAGTTATATCTATATTGTAGGCCACCTGAGGATAAGCAGCTAGTTTGACTTCAACATCTTTCATAACACCTACTATTGGAACAGGCCTACTATCCATTGCATATCACTTCCCTTCATTAGTATCTACCCACATACCAAGTTGTTTCATAACTCCAACTGGCATGATATTGATTGTAGCGCCAGAGTCTATCATGCAATTCCTCAATAGTTTTTTATTTATAAGCAGCATGGTGAAAAAAGGATCCACCTATGGGGAACTTACCCATACATCATTTAAACACACTTCAGGGACAATCACTTTCTCTTGCTTGTTAATCATTTTAGTGGCCATCTGATTTTCAGAACTTGTTCTTTTCTCATTTCCATTTGATATCAATTGAATTGCACTATCCCTATACTCCTTAATTCTCATCATCTTGAGTAGTGGGACAGGAATTTTTACCTGGGATAAAGCCTGAGAGAAGTCAAAATAAGGACCCTCTTCCTTAATTGTTTTCTTTTGCTCTGATGCTTCTTTGTTTTCTTCCTTCTAGACAGACTTTTGCTTTTCTTTGTATAACTCTTTGTTCTCCTCCTTTTGGACCAGCTTATGTTCATTCTTTTTTTTTAAAAAAAGGTGCAATGCACCCATATTATTAGGGGTAAACGCTTTTTTGACCGGAGCTATGAACCGGATACAACAAACCACAAGAAACAACCAAACCCGCGAGCACAAAGGCCCAGCGAAGGCACAAGGCCTACGAGCACTTTGGCCCAGCGAAGGTTTGAACTCTGGTGGTCGTCACTACAACCAAGCGACTTGACCACCGAACCACGCCCTTATCGGCAGCTTATGTTCATTCTTATCATGATGTTTATTTTTTGTTTTCTTCAAAACTCCTAGTGTTACTTCTCTGTCTTTCATAAATATTCCCCTGGGAACACCTTTTTCATTCACTGTCCTATTTCTTAACCAATACTTGCTCTTTGCTTGTTCAACTGCAGCAATGGTTAACCTCTTTATTTCCTTGTCAGTGGGTCTCCTTATATGGCATTGAGTAGGCACCCTAGCAGAGTGTTGTTCTACAAGATTTTCTTCAAAATTAGAAAAAACTTGTTGTTCAGCCATGTGGATATTGCACCTTTGATTTGAAACATCGTACTCACAACCTTCATCTTCTGAAGATAAATATTCCTCCTCAATAGGATGAAAATTATTTGAAGTCAAAAACACAGAGTGATCTTCTCCACTGCTACCCGCAATCATCCCTTCTTCTTGCATTTCTTGGGCTACAACACAGTGGTCTGGGGAATGTGGCCCATTACAACCTTCACACCAAAGATTACTATTGACCATATATGCTCCCTTCTTCCTTAATGTATTAGGTGTTTCTTTGTTCCTGAGTCTATCTATTACAGGTTTCCATCCTTCCAATTTGTATTGTAGGGCATGTCATGTAACCGAGGCCTCTCATTTATGTATGTGTTCTCCTGTTTGTACTGGTAATTATTGACTTGCTGAGGAACCCTAGGATTGTCTCTCTTATTGATCATCCTAGCAGCTTTCCTATTGTTTTCAATGGTTAGTGCTATCTTTTGGGCTTTAGCCAAATCTCTTGGAAACCTGTTTCTTAGTTCATACCCTATTTTTGGATCGAATGCATTCAAATAAATACTCAATGCTGCAGAGTCTGGAAACTTTGACCCAAGTGGTATCTTATTCTGCAATTTGTTGAATCTTCAGTTAAAATCATAAATTGACTCATTCTGATTTTTTTGAATCCATACTAATTCATGTAAAGCAGCATCTAGTGCACACAGATTTCCATACTATTCAAGAAATCGATCATGAAATTCTTGGATAGAATCAACAGAGTTTGTTGGCAAGCTATTGAACCAATCCCTAGCTTCTTCGGTGAGCGACATCATGAACAACCTCATATGTAAATCTTCATATGATATATCCAAGTCTTGGACAAAAGCATTAAAATTCCTCGAATGATCTTCAGCAGTAATTGCACTACTCCCTGTAAACTTAGGAACAAGACTTCTCCAACTGCTATCCATAGGGTAAGGGTATAATTGAAACCCTGTCAAATCAAATTGTCTGATCATTGTCATGTATTGCTGAGGGGGAGGGATGCACGTGTTGATACTGGTACATTGGATTGTTGTATTGTGTATGAAGATATGGCACATATTGTTGACCATGAGGTGGTTTCGCATTTGTATGTTGTGATGCAATATACGGTGGATAGTTTGGCTATTTGTATTGATTTCCCATTTGATTCTAAGGAACCTTTGGCTGATATGAAGGCCCTGCATAATTGTTTCCTTTTTGATTCTAAGGAACCTTTGGCTGATATGAAGGCCCTGCATAATTGTTTCCTTGCTTATGAGGCGGTTTCTATTTTGGAAGATTAGCTATCTGAGCCTTAATTTGGGCTTCCTGCAATTTCAAGTCTTGGAGTTCCTTCATTTTTAAGAGCATTTGTTGTTCCAGTTTTGCTTGCACTCTTTCTACTTCTTGTCTCGAAAACTCCAGCTGTACGTCTAGTTCATTTCCAGTCAAGAACTCAAAATTTTGTTGGGGAATTACATGACCAATAGGCTCATTTTGGTTACCCTCCATTCTTTGATCATTTTCCTATTGATACATGAATTTTTCAGCTTCAAGTTTAGCCTCAAATTCCACCTGTTTCTGAGGATTATAAAAAGGATTTCTTTGTTCTTCAAGGGTACAAGGTTTTGCACTTGAATTATCTCTCCATGTATTATAACGGTCATATGTCTCACAATGTGGTCTTGATGCTTTGTCTTTATTCGTTATGCACATGTCATAAGCTACCTTCTTACCCTTATCATCCTTATGTGTCCACTTACTGTTACCAGCAAGACCTCCAACAGGACCTCCCTTATATTGGGATCTTCTACCATTCATGTTGAATAGATGCAATGTTCTTGTCATAGTCACCACCCACTTTGTTAAAAGTGAGAAAATATGAAATATCTTGATTTTATCCCCAGCGGAATCACTTTTTATACAACTTCTCAAATTATGAATCTTTCTTCAATGACTCTATATGATAATCTTCAACTGGATATTCTGCAATAATCCCCAGCAGAGTCACCAATTTGTTAGGTGTGTGACTCGGATGGGGAGTGCAAATCAAACAATTTTGAACCTTTCGTTAAAGACCGATTTCAGAACTTTATTGACTCTATGGATGGATAGGCTGGAACCGAATTTTCTGATGTTATTCACCAGCAGATTCGCCAATTTGTTAGCTCTCAAAAACGCAGCCAAAATACCTCAAGAGGTTGCCAATCTCTTGATATGTTTCAGGGTAACAGACAAGGCCAAATGATTTAGACCTTCTACTCTTCAAGTGCTGCCAGACCTAGGCAGGTGTACCTATAATAATGAAGCAAACTTGACCAATGTTTATTCCTTTAAAATGATTTACCCACAATGGCAAATAGGAGTGGATAAATGAGTTTTATTTTGGTACAAATTGTATAAGCAATATCAAGGCTAAAATCTAATGTGTTCATATGAAAAAATGAATGAAACTAAATAGTGGAATGGTAGAGACTAGTTCCTTATTGGGTGTATGGATTCAAATGATAATTTGAAATTAATAACTTCTTTCTGGCAGATACTCAAATTGTTTGGCATACAATTTTAAGTTTATAACTGGTATAAACATGCAAGGATGTGACTACTAAGTTCTTCTTAATGATCCAAATGAGATTTCCTAATTACTATGACTGACTAAAAGGACTTAATCTTTCCTTGAAAGAACCAGTTAATCCAATCATACAGATACAGCAAGTGTGCACTGATAAACTGAAAAATATTCTTGATATATCAATTTAAACAATTAGAAAACATCAACCTTGGAGACAACTTTAGCAATACTTTTAATTAACACAACAAACAACTGAAACCAGAAAAATGTCATCACATCAAATGAATTCAATTGAAATCTCCATTATTTTAGACATGCATCATAGTCTCAAAATTGTAAACATTTTGTATCCTACTGTATTTTAACTGATCTTCGCCCCCTCTCTTTTTTGTTATTCGTTGTCAAAATGAGTATTTAAACATCGGCTATTTGAAAGGACGCGTCCTTTTGTATTCAAATCTCGGGTAATTATCCTGTTCATTCCTTTTCAAATGTTCACCAGACATCTGCTATGACATCCTGTAGTTTCTCCAACACTCTGAGTCTCTCTGATAGCCAATCTGTATCTTCGCTTCTATCGCCAAGTCGTCTTGTAGTTATACCGATGTTATGAGTCTTCCCGATAGTCACTTTGATCTCAAGTGTATCACTATGACTCTCGTCGATGATGCCTATCACTGTGACTTTGGGGTTGGGCAGATGTTCCTCTACATACTTTGTGCTTTGTTGAGATATCTCCTTCATTCTATTTTTTGATTGCCGAAACATAATAATTCTCTTGTCGATGAAGCAACACTCAGTATGACTTTCATAGCTCTCGCCGATGACACCTGTCTTGCCGAATCCATCTTGTCCAAATATACCGCCAAGTCCTTTACCAATGAAATCTCGTCGATGTGACATAAGGGGTCGGCAAGACTCCCTGACTTTATCCTGATGACAACGACAGAATCTACCATTGCTTTATCGACACAACTAAATGAATGCTTCGAGACGTTACATCGACCGCTCAAGTCTGGCCGATATAGTTCTTTGTGCTTCATCGGTATGACACATATATGCTCGTTATGACTTATACCGATGACCATTGTCTTGTCGATAGAATCCTCTGGTCGCTGAGACAGCAAACTGTGTCTGCCCGATGTGTATTACCAAATGAAATTTTATCGATAAGACAATCCTGATCTCTTGCCAATAGACTACAAAAAGACATACGTTAATATAAAATAATCTTTTGGGATCGGTGAGACCTACACCATGTTATGCCGATATGATCTATACATCCAAATGCTCAGGGATAGGTGAATTCTATGGGACCAAATGATAAAATATGGGCAAAAATAATATGCAAAGCGGATTTTTGTACTCATGGTATGGAATTCTTAGGGGTACAAACAACTAGTTTAACAACTTCTAAACATAAAGAAAATCTCCAAATCATTTAAACTTATTCATAGCAATAAACATTAAAGAAGAAACTAACATAGACTAAAGATAAATTCCCTTTATCTCCACTGAACTGAACAACTAATTAGATTCAAAAGACTAATTAATAGTATGGATACATGATGCATTAAGCAATCAAATTCTAACATCAATTTCTAACATTAAAATAACAATCAAATTAACGGAATAGATTAATATTAGATTCTTCTATAATACAAAATTAGCGTTCATGACTTGCAAATTGTGAGTCTAACATATTTATCTAGACTTAAAAGAGCTTGTGTAGGGTATAAATTTTATCCTACATATGCCTTGAAAGGTTGGTCGAACTTAGGGACAAAATAAGTTAGATTACCCATATCAGTTTAAAGAAAATAATTTTACATGGATAGGACAACAAAATGAAATTTATCCTATGGCTCAACTATAAAAAGGGTTATTCAAGTGGTTAGAGAATTTGCAAAATAATCGAATAGGGAACTAATTAGATGATATTACTAACTAAAGACTTACCAAGAAATTATAGTGCACATTTGGATTACTATTACACATATCATAATAATGAACCATTTCATACTAAAGATTATAATCATGTTAATGTTAGGTTTAAGGCTAAATATATTTCACATTTTTATTTAAAACTTCACACACTCATTCTCATATTAAATTTATTTAATTAGACAATTCCACAATTTCGTTCCTATTTAATGGCAATTGCAATCGACCATCTCTCAATGAATATGTTGATGCATTTTGAAATGTAAAATGTACTGCACACTATACTTTCTAACATATAAGGGAATTGGTTAAAAAAATTTAAATTAAGAGCAATCACTAGAATAGATATATGATGGGACCAATACATTTTTTGTTAAATACTTAATATGTCAACACCAAGGAAGAAACAACACTCAATTTTTCAATTTAAAAGAAAGAATAAATAAGTGTTGAAATGCAAAGAATTAATTATGAAAAAATAGGCAAGGGCTATAGGATCAAATTGGAGAAATGGAACAAGCGGCAATATTAGGTCACCGAACAATATAGATTCTCAAAAGGAACAAATGAAGAATTATATCTTTTATAAAAAGTAACTGCCCTCCATTATACTGTAGCACTATTAAAACAATAAAGTGTTACCTAGAGGAATTGCAATTTCTGAACACTTTTATGCTTGAAGAATGTCACCTTGAAATCCAGACTCTTAAATGTGCCAAAGGGAAATGCCCTATCTAAAAAGAACTAATAAATTTACAATTTATTAACTCAAATCAAGGAATAAATTTAATCAGGTTATGATCATTTGCAAGACCTATCAAATGAATAAGATTATCTAACATAACCATTATACTCTGTGGTAAGTGATGCTAGCTTGACACAAGTAGACATTAGCTTCTATATATATTCAACATTTCAAGTAAGATTCCTACTATAAAGAAAAAATGATTAAAAGGTAACCTTGACCAATGGTGCATTTGTGCCCTCATCGAATCCCAATCCATCTCTTTTGAGCAAGGGTCGCAAGTTTAGAGCGAACTACTTAAATTGTATAGCAGTTTCAATTTACCAACAATTGGATCGAAAGATGAACATGCACTCCCACAATTCTAATCATGTTGATTGTTGTTATCATTATTATTGAGCACTAAAATTTTCACATGAATGATGATATATATTATTCCACCACCTCCTCCCCATTTACCATTGTACAAACCCACGCAATTCTCTCAGCCCTCCATATCATATGTAACCTTGTATTTTTAAATCTCTACATTAGATTTAGGTTAGAGCAGTTGCCAAATCCCTTTCAACAGGACTGCATATATGATTTTATGGTTCGTTTATTTTCTTCAAAAAATTTACGTAACAATCACCTGTGTAGTATATAGAACAGTCAGCAGGGCATTCCACATATTGTTTTCTACTTTCTAAACAATGCAACTAATAAATGCTTTGGGCCTAAAAGTAATACT